>WUAR02166664.1:20685-37334 GCA_015164055.2 Chrysaora achlyos
ACTATCAAGAAATGAACTCCGAAATGCCTTGTTTTGTACCCGTAGAGGTGCTTTGTATCCCTTTGCAAATGGATTCCTTGAATTGAGGATGTCAAATAGCTGGTCAAAAGTGCGTATGAATTTGACTGTAGCAGGATCCATGAAACTGAGGAAGTTTCAAGACATCAGAACAGTACTGGATGGCATCAGCAACACTTGCACTAAGAGCCTGGACAGTAAGGTTCACTTTCATCTTTTGTTGTCTCCACTGAATATGTGCTGTTTTGAGCCTATTGCCAAGTCTAAGACCCCCTTTGTCTTGGAGTTTTTGAAGCTCACTGATAAGCTGCCAATAAATCTTGTTTCCTGATTTATCCACAAGTATGCCTCCCTCACTTAATGTGTTCCTGATGGGTTTAAGCATATGACAGACTTCTAGAAGAACATATAGCTTCCACTGGCTTGCAGCTGCAAAGAAGTGAGGTGCCAAACAATGCAGAATTTGGTACGAGGCCAGTCAGAATCGCCCTAACAAGCCAAAGCAACAGAGAGTTTGACAATGCTTTCCTAAAAGCATTGAATAGAATGAAGTACACGAACTTCGAATACGACATCGCGGACAAAAGAGAAATTGCAAATGAACAAGAGCCTGGCGTATCATCTGGCATATCATTGTCACAGCCAATTCAGGCGAAACCCACGAACAACATCTGTAACTTAATAGTAATCATCAATACATGACTATTGTTATGAAAAATTGCTATTCTCGTTATTATTCTTACGATTATCGCAAGCAGTCTTTTCGAGAAATAAGTAATGCGCAGCAATCCATATAAGTTTCTTTGCATGTTTTTTTTTTAAGGGAAATACGCTCACGTCAAGGCATCAACGGTAACTGAGTTCGTGCACTTCTTGCTTTGCAATGTCCAGCTTGCCACTGCTGTCAACACAGTGTTGAACCCTGTTATCAACAAACTTTCTTTCAAAGTCTGCAAAATGATGAAAAAAAACTTCAGTACGAACTTGTCGAAGTTAAGCCATATGGCATTTGATTCAGCTTCACATGCAAATGTTTCAAGGCGAACATGATCACAGAAAACCAAATTGGCATCATATCTCCAAGAGCATACGTAAGCTGCATGGTAAAGAGAATGTGGTGCCTTTCCAGCGTTTGTTTGTCGACAGTTTGCGTAACAGTATGCCTGATGACCACCAGTTGATCTTGTTCCAGCAGAAATTGAACCAACTCGCACTGAAGGACCAGTTTCCGAAAAGCTGTCTTGCGTGGGAGAGGCAGATTCGGGAAAGACCAGCTGGTTTGCCCTGTTTGGAGGGATGATCTCCCAAGACAAGCTTGCATCAGTGACCAGAGATCGAAATTTTTCGGCCAGCATGCTAAAATCAGAAACCGAGTGTCTCTTTGTGGACGAATAGCCAGCGGATGCCCTAACAGCGAACGATGCGAACTAAGCTATTGTCTTTCTAAAATTATTATGAAAACAGAAATAAAGATTGAAGAAAAGTAATAATGATAACGATAATAAAAATAATTCTAATGATAATTCTAATAATATTTATGCCAAAACATTTATATAGCCAAGTAACAGTCAGCTGCAATCAGCAAGCATGAACTACGAGCTGAAACAGTGAGCAACGATGAATTAGATTATTTTGCCAGATTATTTATTATTTCTAGCTGTTCTCTGCAGAACTACTTGTTTCAGCGCATCAACAACAACCATATACAAAAATGATAACAAGACTCACCAGATTCTATTAGTAAAACGATTATAAAAACAAGAATAACGATTGATGATAAATAATAATGGTAGCAGTAATAATCATAATAATACTAATGATAATAAAAAGTCAGGAAATTTCTCGAGTTTCGACGAAACTTGCTGTCACTTAGACTCAAGGACAAACTATGAACCATTTTTTTAAGAAAATGAGCGACAAATGGATAAAAATGATAATAGTTATAAAAATAAATATTGTAATCATAATAATCATATTCCTGCTAAAACATTCATATATATATTATATGGACACATCTCTAAAGATATTCTAACAAGCAAATATGCTTCAAAAAAGTATGAACATAAAATCAAGTTCGTCGTCAAGCAATACGCTCGCTTAAGTTTAAATCCATTTGCAAGATTCTGCAATGAATGTTGCCATTTTTCTTCATGAAAACTATTCAAAATCATAACAACAAGCAATTTTTTTATGCTGTAAAGCGTCATTTTGCAAGCCTAAATTGTAATGATTTCCAGTGCTCCAGTAGATATTGACTATCTGAATGACGTATGAGTCTGATATATCGCAAAGGATCCCAAACCACAGGGCAAATGTTTAACATTTTTATATTGTCGAGCTTATAGCTATATTGGTGACCGATTGCACTATTCAATATGTCGATTAGCAACACGAATAAACAAAATAAATTTCTTACCTTCGCTATTTCAACATTGAATGCTCTTATTGCAAATGCTGCAGTTCTTGCGCGATCTTGGATCTTTAGAGAACATAAGAAATTTTCATAGTCATTGAGTCTGAAAATTAAGAAGGAATATGATCAGCAATTTGTTAAAATTAATTTACAATATTGGAAGTGTGGCGGGTCATCAGATAATCAAATACCCAGTAAGTCAATCGGCAAAATTATAAATTTCATGACAACTATAACAGCATCACAACTGACTCTTTAAATTCGTACGTCTTTGGAGTAATTCCCCGTTTGTTGGCAATAATTTTTAGAAATCGGCAGCTTAGAAGCTACTGCCGGTTGAAAATTTCGATTGTGCTGAGCCATTGTAACGCAAAAAATTGTCTTTGTTTGCAATTTAGCACCAAGCTATGCCAATTGTCGAACACAATCTGATAATAGTCGGAATCAATGTGCCAACGCTCATATTTTGGACCGAGGCTGCGACTAAGCTTGACTATAGTCAATAATCCAGGCTGAGGGCGCCTAAATCTATTATGTCACGGCTAGGAGTCATGATCCTGTAGCAACAAATTTGTAATGGCGGCTCTTTAATGAACCATCGATGGTTTCTTTGAATGATGGCGGCCGTAGTATTTGCTAAAGGTACGGCAAATATCTTGAAAGCACCAGTGCAAGATAAAAGACAAGCAATGCCCTGATGATCTAGCTCAGTTTGTTTCTGAAATCCTAAGTTAATCGCAATGTTTTCAGCTTTTGATAATATAGAAATAGGCCTACCCTGCTCTGGTATGGTAGGCCTGTTAGGTAAACTTTATCCGTGCAAGAAATTGTATGACACGAGGAAGGTAATTGGAAATTCATTACACGAGATCCGGGTTAAACGTCAAACTTCTGATGTGCCGAGCCTGATAAAATTTGGTACGACGTTGGCACGGAAAAAGCACGACATTGAGTTATCTCCCTTTGGCAATATATTCATCTTCTCTTCATCAAGAACAACGAGCATGCAGACGTAAGCTTCACGTCAAACAAATCCTGAAGCAGAAATCTGTTTCCTTCAGTGCTTTTCTTAAACATTATGAATTTACGATCTCTGTATTTCGTGACTATGTGGATATAGACCAGAGGCTGGAAGGGGAGCATGGTCACCAAGACAGGGAATTTATGGGACATTATTCAGACAATGAGCTGTAACTATATTTTAGATGAGAGTCACGATGAAACATTGGAATGTTACATAGATGTATCTTGGAAAAGACCACCTAACCTCCCGATCAATGTTCAGACTCGTTATCTACGCGAATAACATGTGTAAATCAGATGCTCTTATCAAATTTTGAATTTTCATAGTCTCAATGTTAGTGTCGGAGGCGTTTTAGGCCTTCCCCCCGTATTTCGGAAACGCCCCCGAACCTCCAGAACAACGTTTAGATTCGTAATTTAAACATAGATCATATTTGAATCAGATGCTGTTATGAAATAGAAACTCTTGCATTTCCATACTCTAAACGTTAGTGTCTGATGCGTTTTTAGGCCTTCAGCCCCCCGTATCTAGGAGAAAACTACTTCGACCACCCAATCAACATTCAGATTCGCAATCTATGGACAAATTAGATTTAAAAAGGCTACTTTGTGAACTCTGCTTCCGTTAGGCTATCATTTTCTGGATGTTCGTCTAAATGGCCTATTTTAAGCCTTTTCCCCCTGTATCTCCGAAGAGCCCCCTCAAACGTCTGATCAACATCAAGATTCGTAATCTACGTAAAAAGCTGATCTAGAAAAATTATGTCCCATAAATTCCCTCTCTTGGTGAGCATGCTCCCCCTCCAGCCTCTGGTGTAATATATCTTGCAAAGATTTCAATCATTTTTTCACTCCAAATGAGTTATTTTAGTGTTGACTTCAATCTTCTGTATACAACATGTGATACACATGGATATAAGAAAATATCATTAGATTCTGCCTCGCATTCTGCAGAATCCTTTATGACATATTGGCTTCAAAGGTATTCATATAAATCTCTAAACTCCTCTAATCCAAACCTCCATCAGTTCTTGATGCAAATCTTTTCTGTAGTCACTCAGTTCTCTCGTTTTCCATTTGGCAACATCATTTGTTTCCAGCTCATTATTATAAAGTACATTTTTGTAATCGCTTTCATCTTCTTCAGCGTCTTGGACATCGCTTGCTCGTTTTCATTTGCCCTCCAAAATTTGTTCATGTAGATAGGAAAGGACTTCAAAAGCTTTTTGAACTCGTGAACTACGCCGAAAAAAATCTTGTTGCGCAGGGTCTGCTTGATGCTAACATCTTACTGTCAGTTGCCCCTGCATGTGTGTTTACACAGACAAGACAAGATCAAAGAGCCTTAGGGAACCCCAAAACGGTACGTCCCTTGAGACGATTAGTCGGCTTGTTAGGACCCAAATGCGTTTCTCTCGTGTTGGCGGTATGCGTCCAATTCGGTTCCCTAAGGAGCTACTATTAAAAAACCACGAGAAGAGCTGGGAGTGTGGTTTTTTTTTTGAGGACAGCAATGTCCGGTTTTCACCTAGAAAAGTTTAATAGGCCTAGGCTTGTGACAAAAACAATAACAGCGACCCAATACGTTGGTGAGAGTATTAATTTCTTGGTTGTTTGTTGTTGAAAGGGAGCAGATATTCACTACAAATTGGGAAACAATAACGAATTTATTCAACCAAGGGTGAGATCAGTGAACAACGGGGCAGAAAGCGTCCAACTTAAAGGTCCGCAGCTGTAGAAAACGTGTATATGGTGATCATGGGCCGTTCACGGACAAACATTTTGGCCCGTCCAAACACTTGATGAAACATACTGGTAAGATTCACCAAACGATCTATGAACATCTTTGATGTGCCTACTTTTCCTACGAAAACAGCTTTAATTGCTAAATCGATTAGACGCGGTGGATTCCAAATAACACTGTGGTAGGGACATGAGTGGTCAAGAAGCTCGTTTAATTTTGAAGCAAAACATTTTAGTTGGTAGTGGTCATCAAATGATGTCCTTTGCCAATAGGCACTAATGATTCTTATCAAGGCCATAGCCATCTTCAATCAAATCACACATAGACTTTGTCTGCTCAGCTGCTTTGGTGCCTCATCCTCTTCATTTTCACTATCATCTTCATCTTCATTATTATCATCCTCTTTACCAACTTCATTGCCAATTTCACTACCTATTTACCGATTGCCTTTTTTGTTCCTTCAAGCATAGAGCACAACATTACGGCTTGATTTGAGATAGGATTTACAGTGGACTTGTCAGCAGTCACATCATAATAAGGATGCAGGCTGGTCCTAGAGTGTGGATTCGATGGATTCTCCCTTGTCTTGAAATCAATGTGGATCTCTGCAGCCTTCATGATTTCGTTGATTTTTTTCCTGCTGCTGTGTCCAATGTCTCCAATTGCAGAGCCAGTCGATACATCACATGAAATCGAATTTTGAAAGTGTTGTGCGGAAATGCACTTGTGATAGCTCTCCGCTGGCTGCAAAGCAAGTAATTCTTTATTTGGTTTTTCATGTTAAACAAATATTGGTTAAGGCCAGTTTTTTCTCTAAATTTTCAATCCAATGGCAATCGAACCAGAGAAACTAAAATAAAAGAATATGATAATCTTATACGGTGTAATTATGATAATCCGGGTGGAGGACAAAATATGTTAAGGGTACAGGTATGCGCTACCCATACGGGTTAGTCTTGAGTTTTAATCGTTGATTCATGAAATGACAAAACTTCTTACCTTCCAATTCTTTGCATGCTATCGTTTCTGCCTGTTTGTGTTGTTCCATATTTAAAAAGACAACTTTTGCAAGAGAGCAAAAGCATGTATCACATCGGATAACAGCGATTTGAACTTTCACATGACTTGGATACAGCCGTTTAGTAGGATAGAGATCAACAGCCTTTCGTATGTTTGTAACATTGCTCCATTGATCTATACAAGGCAACGCACTTCAAGTTTTTCTGGCAAACTGCAAGCAACGGACCAAGCACATTCTTGGTTCGTCTGCAGATCAATCTTTTCCATTGATACCATTAATTGGTCGACTATTCTTTCTAACCTACTTGTGGCCTTGTGATCTTGGATTTTTGTGCATTTGCATTCTTTACTTTATTGATTCCGCGATGCATTGTCTGAACCTGGCTCTACTTTTTCCAGCACATCAGCAGAAATTCGAGATAGGATGGAAAATGTTACTTTTGGCTTCGCCGATGGCTTCGACAGACATTTTGTACGTGCAAACTCTCCTATGCTATCAGGTAGTGGTCGAGCTTCTTTATGTCGTGCATTGACGATGAATTCATAGTAGCCATGCCGAACTATTATTATATTTGGGTGATTCCTAAGAACATGACGATTTTTTGTGGCCTGATCGGATCGGCAAAGAGTACTGTTCTTTGCCTTGGCTTTCCATTCCTTTCAACATCCCTAAATGAAATGCATAACAAATGGCTTCAAAGTGTAAGGGCAAGACGTGTTAACCAAGAAACATAAGAGAGATGTAGAAAATTATCTTTTGTATATCCTCATATATCGATTCTGGTCAATTTTCGAGCTTATGACTTATCGTTTTCTGCGTAAAAGCACATTCAGGTAGATAACTTACCTTGCACACGAAAGACAGAATGATTTTTTCAGAGAACTTTCATTTGGTCTGACAGCTGAAGCTTTTTGCGTTGTTATTTTACTTTCTTCGGGTGCCGATTATCTAAAAACGAGTAGATGAAATGTATACCTTGTTCATTTTCATATTCATCGCTTGTAGCTACATTAAAAAATCGATCATGATTTACGCGAGTTATTCGGACTTTTGTACGACAGAATGTGAATATGTTTTTGATATTTCAATGCACCGCAAAACTCGACTTGTCAGCTTGTACGTCAAAGTATCACGTCACAATTTAGAAAGTTGCGCCCCTCGAATAGATTTTGATCTATAAATCTTGAATTTTGCATAGAACCACATTTCCCTTCGTAAAATTGAATAAAAAGTGGGGGTAATTAGGTGGCACAAATCCTATAACTCATTGATTCCGAAAATCGTCATTTTCTATAGAAATATCTACCTCAGCAATGATATTTCAAAAGTTTTTCAACATATATTGATGCAATTTCCACAGTATGTTGAACTGGTATAGAATTGGGTGATGAACCTCTAAATTTCATGATAAATTGTGTTTCTGCACACTTTACCAGGATCCCATTTGAGCGATTTCCAACGTAAGGTTTAAAGAAAATTTGGGAGACTCTCAGAAACATACTAATTATTCTTCAAATTTCTTCATTTGAGGTTAATGACATAGCACTTTGGTAGCTCGATCTACACGCAAAATTCATAGATTTTCAATGTTTCATAAGAGGTGGGGTCATTTCTAGGATACCGTTCAGTATCTACTTGTAATAAAAATTATCAAATGCTAAAGAACTCTTGCAAAGGCTTCAATCTTGATAGAGAGTAATCTTTTTGTGAAATATTAGTTTTTGGGCCACTTTGTTCAAGTCTAAGGTTATCTATATTTTCAAGTTGTGCTCCCCAATACCCTCAATTCAATATTCTACAGTTTACTGGAAATGATTTTCGAGACAGAGACATCTATTAGAGCTCACCATCACCATCATCAACATCAGTGGGTAGCTTTTTCTTTATTCCCTCAAAAATTGTGTGCGAGACTACATCAACACTGTTGCACTTTGTACTACTAGAAAAGAGAATTGATTGAAGTGACGAATGTACCAGTTGTTTAAGGGTATAGTTCGCCAATACATAGCCTTGAATACTATGATTCTACTGTGTTTCAGGAACAACCCTTCAAAAAAAAATAACGAAGAGAAGTATGGTAAGGTCGTTAGAACAGAAAAAGAATGATTCACATAGTTGGTTTGCAAAAAGAAATCCTTTCATTCAAGGCTACAAATAAATCATCCAGTTTCTTATTCCCCTTCTCCGTTTAACAAAAGACGATTTTCTTTAAAGAAAGCAAGGGAAATTGCACTTCTAAGCAATGCTAAATAACCTTGAATTTTCTCCTCTGATTTGCCCACAATTGCATCTTCTTCAATCTTTCCTTTCTTCTCTGGATCGTATTTTGCGCATAAAACTCCACATGGTATGGTTTATTGCAAACAGTACAGGATTAAGACAGGCATTCTCTCAAACATATCCAATACAACCCTCCAGAACTATCGTTTGTCATGGCAAGATTTCATTAAATACATTAAATTTGTATCTCTACCACATTTCTTCTTCTTACGAATCAGTCTGTAAGGCTGAATTCAGGCTCACTGGAAGGAAACCTTGTCAGGCCCGTCTGAACCCATAATAATTTGCATATATTGTCATTTTTGTTTTCGTACGTGTACAAATCGAAGTGTCTTGGCTGTCGTGGATTGAACGGATACAGCAAAAACGTTTTCTGTAAATGAGTGTCAAATATAGTTAACAATTTACAGCCAATGTGATCTAAAAGAAAGGTTACGTTAGTGGATGACTTGAAATACATCGATTCAGCCAATATATAACCTCCATTGACGTTCCTACATTTTATAAATAGTGATAGTCGTCAATCGGAAATCAAAATATCATCATTTGTTAATCAATTAAATTGTGCAATTTGAACAACAGGGGCGTTTTCCAGCGATTTTCCAGGGAGGGGTGGCCTCAAAAATTCAAAACTCGCTACACTGCTTAACTAAAATCAGGCTACAAATATATTTTACTTCCACACAAATTGACAAACGGAAATGTTAATTTTTTCTCTTAAACAACTGCAAAGAAAAAGAAAAAGCAAGAGTGAAGAAAGCTGAAAAAATAGGATATTACATCAAATTAAAACGAAGCTATTAGAATTGAAAGAAGCAAGCCTAAACGAGTGGGTAAAAGAAATTGCTAAGATAAAGGATTCTGCAAAAACGTTCCATGCTGTATGTTATCAAGGAAAAAATTCGAAATCCTTACATACATGACGAAAATGGACGGAATCTAGTCAATCCAGAGCAAATTTACAAAATTATAAATAGCCATTTTCAAAGTCAGTTTAAAGATGACAGTGCCGAAAAATTAGAACTATTTGAAGGAAATCCACGAAAACTCGATTTCAAATCACGAAAGAAAAAGTGATGAAAAATTTCAAAAAGTTAAACAATAATCGATATGCCGGTTACGACAATAAATCAACAGAGTTAATAAAATATGATCCTGATGCACTTTACAATATTCTTAGAACCATCATGTATAAAGTTTTCGAGAAACACATATCGAGATCGGAGTTAGAATTTTAGTTTCCCTACCAAAACCAGGAAAAGTTCTCCAATCTAAAATTTTCCAGTCAAATAATTTTTGTAAAATCATCAAATAATTTTGTTGCTAAAAGATGATGCTACAGCTCCTAGATCTTTCCCTGGTGCAGGTCTTTCCTGATTCTAAACTCAGTGCAATCGATGATTACTCTGCAGTTTGTGAAATCACCAAAATATTCTGGTAAACTACATTTGTTATTCTCAAGCGTTGGTAGTTTGTTCATCATATCAGTAAAAATAATTTCTTGAGTAAGATGCAGATATGCCATAAAAAAAGGAACTGTTGTTCTACTTATCAAGAATCTTCGTGCCAAATCAAAATAAGGAACATCCAGTTTAAGTTACATAAGAAAGATGAGAAGTTGATCTTCCTTGGTTACAGATATAACAGCAGATCCAGACCCGTGATTTACCGGAGAAATGCGATCAATGACACCAACCAAAGAGCGAAAGATGTTTTTAAACCAGTGTGTCTCAGAACATTTACATCACTTGTATTCTAAAACAAAAAACTATTTTTTTGAAGCTGTGAAATTTTTCTCCTGCTTTTTCTCCTGCTCCTGCTCATTTTTCATGGATTTTATGTCAACAATATGACGCTCTGTCTCATGAAGTCCAACATCAAGGTCTTCATTTAATAACATATCAACTGCTGTTGGAGAGTCAGAAGATGTTGGTAATTGGCTATTCTAATCAACACTCTGAGCTGGTGAAGATGCTAATGCCCTGTTTGGAACAAAGGTTGCTCTTTTTGGCCAACGTTCATTTCATCAACGGAATGTCCTAGCAAGTTCTAATCAGGAATCGCCCCCTTTTTAGTCTTTCCTTCGGAACTGTCCAGGAGTATCACTTTGCATTCCAGAAAACTGGTCATTCGAAAAATGCTTACTGCATAAATATGACGTTGCAGCTATTGTAAAACCTCTCTTACAATCCAAGATCTTCTTTCATTTGACAAAGATGGATACTGAAAAAAAAGACTCATCTGAAGAGCCGGATGAGGCATTACAGCCAAAAACAGAACATTAATTTGGCATCTTCGTTGTAGCCGGAGGACAAACAGCCTAATAATATGTAAAAAAAAATTTTGAAAGATTCGCTAAAATTCGACAGAAGCTCTTACTCTACTTCCTCACAACAGCGATATCGTATTGAAGTAATTAGGCATTGAAATGCCATTCGCGAGTCAAATAGCCGTCGTTTACAGCAGCTGGCAGTGGGGCCGAGTGGTTAAGGCGCTCGTTTCGTGAGAGCAATGCTTCTTGTTTGATTCCCGCTGTCTCCATTTCCATTACTGAATTTCAAAATTATAAATATATAAAATGTTTGGTAGCTTTGTCAAAAATCACTATGATGACCAATGGTCACGCAAACCAAGTAGATGTTAAAAAAAATCACATGAGAAAGTTGTGGCAAGAGTTCTTGAATCTTAACCAAGAGGATTGCAACCAATCGTATCAACAAAGCTATGAAATAATTGTTTTAACCTAGAAACAATTTTCGCTTGTTCCTTCTCCATTGAGAGGAAATTTTTTTAAGACCCATTCGCTAGATAGGCGTACTTGGTAGACCCTTCTAATCAAATTTTTGAAATTGGTTTCAAAGTGTATATTCAGCAATTTTCTGCTAAAACTGTAATGTAACGCAACTGCATCATATACCACATGACATTACGCCTTCCATGTGCTTTTTCTGTTGAACAGATTTTGAAAACCATTTCAATATATTTTGCTTTAACCCTAATAATCTAATTTTCAAAAATCCACTGTAAAGCTTCTATTTTTCTTCGCTAAAATTGAATCAGGATCTTCCTCAAAAAGCGACAAACAATAAACATTTGTATTTCTGTTTATGACATTACCAGAATAAGGCTAAAAGATATAGCTACGTTCGTAATTTCTATTTAATTTCATTTCTGGAAGCCTGTCGGCTGCTTAGTGCTTATTTGATTTATTGAAACTAACTTCCTACAGGATAATATAGTATTGCTTTTAGTCTGATTATTGAAAATTAATTGCACAGAGTTAACGGTGAATAACTAAAAATAAACATCCGTATCTCTATTGACTGATCTGTTCAAGACGATTCGAGCGAAAGCATTACCTTCGAGAATCACATGCAATGTGCAAAATCCGTTTCTTAGTCTTGAAAGATTTGATTAAATGCAATATTTCGACTGAAATTTAAAAGCAAGATGCAAAAATTCAAAAACATTGCTACAGCGCTTCATGGAAATTTTTTCTCGTGTACTCAAATCGCTAAACCTTGTAAAATTGATTATTAATATTGCCAATGGCAATTCTGACTTGTTGCACATTCGTTACTTTTACGCATTGCTCCTCCTCTGCTCGCTTGGACGTGGAAAATTCATTAATTGCCGTTGTTTATGGGAAAATCGACGAGAGCCAAAACTACTGCAAGAAAATAAATTCAAATTCGCAAAACCCAATAGCCAAGGCACATCCTACTTATCACCGTCATATACCATATCCATACAATTTAAACTTTCCATCTTAAAATGAAATTGCCCAGACGATGTAGAGAAATAATGATCGATTCATCTATTTCTCATAGCCAGAAAAAACCATTTACGCAGCATAGTAAAACAATATTTGTAAACTAGCCCAATGTTGCAGTGAAAATTGGCTTTGGTTTTGAAAATTCATAAAATATAATCTTATAAAACAAATTGGTTTAAATTACTTGGATGACGCGAATGTTCCGAGTAGCAGCATAGCTACAATAGAAACCAAAACCAAACCAAAAACCAAATTGCAAAGTATTTTAATATTTCTGAGTCCTACTGAGAGTTTCTGAACTACTCAGCAGCCCCAGGTCTGAGTTTCTTATAAAATTTTCCATCAAGAAATTATATTAGCTATAAGTGAATGTTAGAAGTTTATCTGAAGTTGTAGATCTTGGTGACAAAATTGGGGCAGATGTACGCGGACTTAGCGCAATAAATAAATAAGAACACAAATACAATCAAAAATTTAGAGAAAAAAGTAACACAAGGCTTACTTGTTATGAAAATTGTCAAAAACCATATCTCACTCACATCATATAAAGTATTCGAGATTTTTATTCTCGTACCATTGCCGCATTTTATTCGATGTTGATGGTCATTTTACAGAAATAGCTAATGATCAAATTATCAAATTTCTCGAAGATATAAAAAGCAACAAGTTCCAGTTCCATTGCAATCACATTTTTTTGAATGAATATTTTTGTATTGCCATGTAGCTCTAACGCAGTTTGAAGTTATCATGAGAAATTTATTCGAATTTAGAGAAAACGTCGTAAGCTATCCAGCGATGTCATTAAGCTATAATTAAGTTTTTAATGATTGACATTTATTGCAATGACTTGCTTCAAAACGAATATCGTTGTACCCAAGTAGTTGTGTTGATGTAGTATCCAGGGCAAACTTTTGTGAGATATAATGATAAAACAATTTAGCAAACTATAGAATGAAGAAAATCTAAAGAATAGCAGAAAGCTAATCCAATCCATGAAAAAGAAAAGAAAAACTTTTACAAAATTGAAAGTTTACTAAACACTAAAGATGTTAAAACAAATTTTTAAATCATACAATGTAGCAAACAAAACAAAGAGTCTTGGAATAAAGGAAGGCATCAGCAAAATATCTTTCAGGGATTTTGAAAACACGTAATTCTAGGCACAATGACAAGAAACAGTGCATTTATGAAGATAGCATACCTACAGTATACAGGGAGAGCGTAGTATAGCATGAGGGATATAAGCCAGTGCCTCCATGGAGGGCATACTTTGAGGTCATTTTTGAGCTCAGTGATATGAACTGGGGGATGGGGGTTACATAAAAAATTATGTAACTATGGAAAACAACCACAATAATGAGGAGAAAACATACATTTTTACCATAGAATACAACAGTAGTATTTTGTTTCTCTGCCTAATTATACAGAACATAACCACACTAACAGCACTCTACTCCAATTTCCCTCCAAAAAGATTCACATTCAGATTTCTCCAGAGCAACATTACATTCGCATTCAGATATCTACAGAACAGATTCAGGTAAAAACCAAATTGAAATACATTTCATCAAGATTCTAAAATTCAATGCAGCCAAAAACCAATTTACTGATTAGCCCACTTTATTCCAATTTTTTCAGGAGTTGATAAATTTTAAACCATAAGGGACCTTCCAGGAAAATGGAGAAAAAAAATAACTTCGATACTTGGTATCAGAGTAAACTTTGTTTTTTCTAGGGTTAGGTTTTTACCTCACAAGCAATTTAAGCAATTAAATAACATTACGTAGGGGGCTGGTTGGTGTCTTAATCACATTAAATGCTCTTGCATTTTTGAATGCCAATTAAAGTGTACTTGGTGGGTGGACACATAGTAGGCTGATACTTGTTTCGCTCTTTACTTACCTTCAACTTTTCTCATATTGTCAATTATCAATTGTGGGCATCTTGGTCATTTTCTGTAAACAGTCTCATGTTGTATTCGGGCATTTAGTGTGACTGCTATGTGCTAGTTTGCTTTTTTCAAGAAGGTTGCAGACACCTAGGTTCAAAGATTGGCTCTCCCTCCATGTAAGTCCTCTGTTATGAGTTTCTCTATTATGAATTTTTTGCTCAACATGTGCAATTGTCCGGAAATTTGGTATTTGGAAAGTGTAAATCAAAATCTATAGCCTTTGAGGACAATAAACTGTTGTATCAATCCTCTGTTCTCCTGAAAAACCCCATTTAGTTTTGGACGTGTATATATCATAAGTAAGTCATAAGCTCCTTTCCCTAAACTACATAAATGTAAAAAAGAAATTTGAAATTACAGCACACTGATGTTACGTTGTGCTTTCACTTCATCAAACTTTACCATAAATTGGGGCCTACCTATAAACATAAATTACAATGGGGCAACACAAGAGCAAAAACCTAACAGTTGGACCAACCTAGTACAATATGTAAATCTAAGTTAATTAAAAGGCGAGAGAGCCGAAGGGAAAAAATTAGTTACAGAACAAAGGGGGTGTATAGAGGAGAAGATGAATGATGCTGTCTGCCCCCAGGAGAGGAAAAGTATCCAAACGATAGGACATGAAAATTAGGAGGTTCACAAGCAGGTGACATACACATACAAGTACAAGTACAGGTCTATTGACATGTTGACATACACAAAGACATGGTGCTATAGCATACTGAATAAGGCATTTGTTTGGCAAACCATAGGTCCAGTGATCAAGTAGAGTCATGACCACAATTTCATACTAATGGAAATTAAATATTCCTTTTCCTGTGAAAAATATTTAGCTGATAGCATTGGATGATTCTTGCAATTATTTTCAAAACTCCCTTACAAGATTTCTCTGAAGAATTTCTGCCCCTTTTTTTCTGGTAAAAAAAAGATAAAACTTTACAAGATTCTCTCCTGCTTGTTTGTTTCTTGCTAAACCCTACCTGTTTTCCAGCATTTTGACATTTGATTAAATTTTTCCTGCTAGAAAATATAGTAAAACTTGCAGTGTCTCATTTTAGAACGTTAAACTGTTCAGGTGTTTTGTGAAAATTCAAGCTATTCGCACTTTTCTCCTGTTTGCTTTTTTACTTAACTAAGAAACTTCTTGGGGTTATCATCATAAGTGGTGTATCTGCTGCCTCTGAATCATGTTCTATTCAACTAATTTTTCATCACATGGGGGTATGAGCTACATTTACCAAAAATTCTCTTTTAGAAATCCCAATAAATGAAGGGGTAGGCTACAGATACTAATACAACTGCATAATGTTTTAAAAACTTGCAGCTTATTTGGCAAATACTTACAAACCATACTTTTTCATACATTGGAACTGCTTTTAATTTTGAAGCAAAAAAAAACAGAAAAAACAACATCGATGTTTCTAAAAAAGCTGATGGACACCGAGAAAAAACAGAGCCATCAAAGCCAGATGCCCAAATTTGATGTGAATTGACGAGGTTAATTTACAATATTAATTAAGTTTCAAAATTAAAGATTAAAAAAGGGTTCCCACAGTCATACATTCAATTAGGTTAGAATTCCAAGAATGGATATGGTTGTATGTTCTCTGAGAGGCAATGTTTCATGTTTCTTTGGAAAGACATTATTTTTCGTTATTTTCAAATATATTGGCAGAGAGTTCCGAAATTTAACAGCATCAAATATGTAAGTAAGCTTCTTTTAAAATTGATAGAAATCGTGTGAAAGGAGAAACCAAGGTTGGAAGACTGTCTTGTATTCTAATTTTGAAGGTTTTTTGTGTTTAGGAATTCTTTTCCAAGATTAGCGAAACTAGTTTCTTTATTTTTTTGAAACATACATTTTTCTGTTTCAAGCTTGTAGAGTTTATCAAAATTTAAGAGTTTAAACGTTAAAAAAGTACAATCTAGGCTTAGACCGTCCTACTTATTACATTTGTCAGTTATAGCTAGACTAATTTTTCCATAGGCTTACCTGACTGATTCCACACAATATCCTAACGCTGATTTATGGTTGTAATCGTGCATAGATATGAGCCTTCTTGTTTTAATCGGAAGAAGTTTAACCTTTCCCATCCATTTAGTGAAAAGCATATCTGAAATATGTTCCTGGAAAATTTACAGCGGGAACTCTAGGCTCGCAAATTTTCAGTTGGATATTCGGTGCACATTCCGCGAATATCATTAGGATATTGGCACAGAATACGGACTGCCTAGTCACTCCTAGAGGGTCACTCCATTGAAAAGAAGGAATCCCTTTGGTCAGCGGAGGCCAGGTTCATTTTAGAAGGAGGCCAAATTTCGCGTTGTGTAGCCAAATTTAGCCAAAACAAGAGATTCATTGTTAAAACAACAAAGAACATTATTGATATTAAAATCGGAGCCTGGATCCTAGTACCCCAT
>WUAR02166665.1:0-17507 GCA_015164055.2 Chrysaora achlyos
ACCCGCATAAAAGAACCTCCATTTTTCAAGCTTAGCCTAGCAAAGGTTCTTAATCCTGGAGTCTAAAATTGCACACTCATTCAGCTAAAATTGCTTAGCTGACTTACAAGGCCCATAAATTACTTCCTTTTGAACTCAAGCAACGTCTTATATCTTTACTCTTAGTTTTTTAATGAACTTTATAAATGTTTCAAAATATTCAAAATTTTGGCCTGAAGATTCTTACAAAAGGCGGTTCTTCTATGCGGGTTTTTACTGTATTTAGTTGTGAGTAAGGTCAGCTATTTGATCTGTGTCTGTTTTCCTATTGTTCTGGTTAAATACCTTTTCGCTTGCACTTATAGCTAAAAAGAGCATATTTATAGGCTTCCTAATGAAACCTTAACAGTTTGATACAACTATATTCCTATATGATAAACAATGTTTCAGAATGCAAAGTTTTTTCTACGTACAGAAAGATTGTTTTATCTTCCAGTGGTTAGGTTTTAGACCTAGGAAGAGTTCAAATGGGAGTACGACAAATGAAACGATAAAATTTGGATTCAAACAATGAATTTGCTACAATTTTGCTCTCAAGGGAGTGAAACAAAGTCGTCCAAACAATCATTTCTCCATCAGCCAATCAAGCTACATGGGTTTTATCCCGTGGTCGTAAAAGCTGCACGTTTATTGGCTTTTCAAAAATTGAAACAAACGAATTTGTGAATGAAATACAAAATTTGCCTGTTGGTGGATGCGAAAAGTAAATAGCTGCTTCCGTTGTCTTTCAAACAAAATAATTCATTCACGGTCTGTTGAATGCATCCGATGCATGGTTATCATTTCTTTACTGTGAAACTAAAAGTTCCTCATTGTATCATTTTATTCAAATTGATTTGTCTTGTATTGTTCTGATTTCAAAAGAGTTATCTCTTGGGAATCGCCAGAGACGTTTAATTATGCATCAACTTAGCAGCGCGAGTTTCTTAATCATGAATCTTGTCTCTTGGGGTTAAAACGGCCTAAAAGCATTTTGAAAACGCCACGTGTGAGTAACTGCTGAAAAAATTGTGCATATGAACATGGACAGGTCAAACATAGTCAAACAGTTGTTTGTCTTAATTTGCCGTGATTTGCCAAACTCTGCAAGTGAATGACAATTCATTCTCGAATAAAAGAAGACTGAATAATCTAGATAGAGACTGGATTCACTCTATCAAGATAGGGATTTACTTCTTTATTGCAATAGCTTGCTGCCACCATGGAGCTGAAGTGGAGAATTTAACCTCCAGCAAGACAGATGGATTAAAACGTTGATTGTTTGTTTAACCAGTGCATATTGAGTGACTTGCCACTGAATTAAAAACAGAATGACTAGATGTGTTGCAGTTGTCCTTAACTCGTTTCTTTTTGCACGGGATTTCAACAATCACCTGACAGGATTTCAAATGGTAAGTCGTTGAAATTGTTGTACTTTCATGTAAGCAGCATCATGTCTGCAGTTCTCCTCACTTCATATTTATTCATTTTTAACTTGATAACTATATTACTTCACTCTATAAGTATTAATTATTTTAAGCAGTAATGATTATTTTACCGCTTTATTTCTCAAAAATTGGAAAATAGAATTAGAGCGAGGGACGGTGTTTGATAACTATAAGTTACTATTGTTTGCCACTATTGGAAACTAACAATAAAACAGGTACATTACATCATAGTCAATGATTACATGTAATTGTGCGAGCGAAGCGAGAGTTTACTACTAGGAAGCGTCCAAGCTTCGTTCCCGGTTCACGCACATTTTATTGTTATTAATTGTTATTTTCCACTGGTCAAAAGGTTTACGTCATGAATTTGCATAACATAACGAAACTTAATCTTCTCTTCTTTATAGTCTTCCGCCTCTTATTGGACACCATGTATTGTATTTTCAAATGCTTTTTTCAAACACCTCTTCTCTAACTACAATGTGACAGATTGAAAACTAAATGCACCACATTGGAACCAATGAAATCAACACTTTTTATTTCGCCTTTTCACGTTTCAACTCAAGATGCAACTTTTCTGTCCTAATTTTTTTCGATATTTGTGTTCCTAACGGAGTGCGCGCGCTAACTAACTATTTATTACTTCTAGTCTATACATAGTGCTTACCTTCTTGTAAAAGTATCAATGTTTTGTTCATACTCGGCCAACTGCTCTTCGGCTACGGTTAATTTTGTTATCAATTCTGCTCTTTCGCTTTCTAATTCAACCTAAAAGATTAAAAACATATTTCTAAATCCCCTCCTTCCCAATTAGCTAAATAACAGATGAGTAAAATCCTCATTAAAACCTTCTTCAATTTTATTTCTTGATGCAACAACTGACAGACCTCCGTTATTGCCACTTAGAGAAATGGCATTCGAAGCAAACAGCTGGGTGTGGTTGCAACAACATGTCTCACTCAAAATACTATGCCAAAGTCTGGCATTCACAGCTAACAATAATCACGGCAAAGTCACACTTAGGTTTAGCACCCCCTAAAGCGTTCAGAAACATATATATACATATAGTCATAGCTTTTGCCGTGGCCATATCCATGCAAATTTCGTCTCCATAAACCTCGGTCAGCCGCCATTCTTTTCAAATCTGCCACCTCTCTTCCTGTCCAACTCTTCAAATAATCTGCCTAATCTCTCACTGGTCTTCCTCTCACTCTCTTTCCTTCCATTATCACATTCGCCACCGTATCTCCTCTTCTTACTTGGTGTTGATGATCTCCCCATCTTACTTGGTGATCCAATCTTTCTCTTTTTTACCACCGACATAATGCTATCCATTCCTCTTCCCATCGCTTCGTCAATCGTCTCTTTCACACACACATTTGTTCTTCTGTCCCTCAAAGTGATCCCAAAAGTCACATGCATGCCTTCATCTCGAACGCCTGTATTCACTATTCATTCATTGTTTGTCATGGTCCAATTCTTGCACGCAGAAACATAAAGCAACTCTAATGCCGGGTGTTGCAGAGAGTTGTCATTACTTACTTGAACGTTCACTGTGAAATCCCTCATCTCCTTTCTCAGTCCTCTTAAAGTCAAACTCTCCTCTCCGTCGCCTCTCCTAAAACAAAATGAGATGCGTCACTTACGAAATACAAACTAAGCTACAACTTAAAGCGCAACGCATAAAACATGACATACAATCACTTAGGCTGGGTTTCCACTATGAGTTAACATGAGTTAATTCGGTGAAAATTGTCCTGCTGTGATGGGTTAAAAATTAAAAAAAAAATGGTTATGGTTTGTTCACGCTATCCCGTGCTATCTCAAGTAATCTCAATGTAATTCGAAAATAACCCATGAGTTAATATTCATATTATATCACAATTAACTCATGTTAACTCATAGTGGAAACCAAGCCTTACAAGCGCATTTAGGAAACATTGAAGGTCTGAAGGTCTGGTATTCAATACTTAAACACCGTGATGGAGAGTCTTCAGAATGCAGTTGAATATGAGAATAACAAGGTTTGATTGTTGTTGATTGGCATATACCTTTGCCATCGCATGGTATTTTTGCTGCAAAGAGCGACTTTTTATTTAGCGACTTTACTAATAGAACTTTAACCGAATAAATGAATAACAAAACAGGAGTAAATAAGAATACGTAAGGACAGACATAGGTAGGGGGAAGGCTAGCCAAACAGTTTGGCTATATGTTCAAGGTATAGGTTAATGCTTTAGGCACGTAAAATATATCATCTAGTCTAGAATATATACCAGAAGAACATGAAAATACTTATAAAAAATATAGTTTATAAAAAATATAGAATAAACACACTATAATGCACTAATAAGAAAATATAATATGATACACTTTATAAGAAATAGCAGAAGGATGTAACTAGTTTCCTCCTATACTCCTATAAGCTATCCTTTTAAATGATGAGGGACGATTAAAGAACAATATGACTATGGGGTAACAAGATAAACTGAATATATGATTCGATATTTGACTAGAGATTTCACAAAGGCCGAAGCCCGAAACGTCAGGATAAATCTTGTTCTTGCTATTTTTGTCTATGTTCTTGAAATGAACTAAACAGCTGATTATATAGAATTGGGATAAGAATAGTTGTCAATTTACTCTTTGTAACTGCTTGACGTGTACTGCTTTGATGAATTTTTCAACTTCTCGACCTGGATAAAAGTGAAGCATTAAGTTATGGTACACTGTCATGCAACCAAAGAGATAAATCATACACTTCTAAGCCACCAAAAAAACATCAAGCCTCGAAAGAATTCTTACCTTTCCCTGAAGCTCTTTATTTTGTTGTTCAGCTAGATAAAGGCGTGTTTGCATTTCTGATTTCTCTTTCATCTAAAATGTCAATAGCATTACACTTGATTTTTATTAGCAACCAGTCAATAAGCAACTAGGGCTGGACAGCCAAATTGATAAGCAACTTTTGGGGCTGGACTGTGCTAACCTAAGCAACTACAAAAATTCAAACATCAATTACCCAGCCGGCAAAAAGACTTCTAAAAGACATCTAAAAGCGGTTATGTATTCTTTATTCGTGGTTATTTAGAAATATGTTTCTGTTATTTAATGTTGAAGACATTAAAGAAAAATTTTAAATTATGAATCTTTTGACCCAACTTAAAAATGTTCGTTTTTGTTAAAAGCAACTCCCTTCTCGCATTATCGCTTTTTTAAGGATTGACGTTCAGTAAACTACATGAAACGTTGCACAAGGTATTTTCCCCTAAACAGTCAGAAATGTTAGACAAAATATCATTTTTATACTTAAGCAACTTCTGGGGCTGAAATCCAAAGCAACGTTGAGTGTTGGAGCAAACCTTATTTGCTTATTAAAAGAAAGGTTATCATATTCATGTATCCTTCGAGAATGGACAGGCCCGTTTATATGAAGCAACATATTCAGTCTAAATTAAAATAAGCAAGAATAAAACCAGATAGATATACCAGGATAAAATCATTGTCACAGCAAGTCTGCGTTGTTGTTCATATTTCACCAGACATGCACACGGCCCTGCTAAAACTATATCATCAAAATAGAGTAAAATAATGTTATTCGCCTGTTCCATTTGAATTTCCTCAATTGGTGGTAACGGCATTTCAAAATCACTTTCTATTTTTTTCTCGCCATTGCTTCCAACTCCAGTTTTCCACAAAACCAATCTAAAAAAAATGATTAATGATTGCAGCGTTATAATTGCAACACCGAGCTTGCCATAAAAGATCCGATTCACAATTACATTCGCAATTCGCGGAGGCTTTAGTGCAAAGTTACATTTAGCTCTCGTGTGTATTCCCAACCCTTCTCAATGCTACTTGGTATGACGTGGCATCGTCATTCTTCAGGCTCGTTAGGGCTTCAATATTCAATATTAATTCAATATATAAAATGTAACACAAGCTTACTCAAACTGGAACTAAAGTGTTACTTTAAAACCATACGTTTTCAACCATTCCATAAAAGAACTACGGCTTGTGAACACAGGCAATTTTTGTATTTGACCTTACTGTGATTTTGTTTACATTTTTACATCAGCCAATAAAGCTGGATTGGTTTGATCATAAATCATGAATCTTGCACGTTAATTGGTTATTGAAAAATGTAAACAAACACATTTTTGAGTAAAATACAAAATTTGATGATGATGATTAAAAATATCATTCCTTTATTTACTACAGAGATAAGTGATTGGTATAACATGAATTAATTAAAGCCTAAAATGAAAATAAAACCAAATACGAATGAGAAGACAAGTACAGAAACATTTATTCCTTGAAATTGCCCAGTTTTCCTGGGCAGGTCAGGCAGTAACAATTAACATTAACAAATAAAAGCTACCTACTTATATGCAGTGAGAAGTTTTTCATATCTTTGTAAGATATCTTTAGAAAATGATGCAATTCTTTTGATTCTGTTGTTTAGTATGTCTGTATCCGTACTATAGGCTTTCTTTAGGCCTTCTATCATTTGGTCAATTTGCTCGATTTTTTCACTTGTTGATTTGTCCAGCAATTGCCCATCTTGACTCCAGATAAAATCCTAAAAATTCACCAAACATAATAAATAAAAAAAAAGGTGAATAGATATAAATATATATAGATACCTCATACTCTTTTTTGCATACAAAATTAGCATGAATATATCTACTACTGGTTGAATATACATACATGTACATGTGCTGGTGAATATATATATATATACACTCATTTTTAATAAAAAATCTGGCTAAAGGAAAGAATACTCGATGTTCGAGACAATTTAAGAAACGCCAATACTCAAATCTAAAAACTTAAGAAGATTTTCATGTTGAAATGATACATTTGGAGAGCTAACTTTTGTCTGAAACTAAATTTAATTATTTCTTGATTTTGGTAAGATTTGATTCGTATTTTAATCAAGAACTGTATTATGGTGGCAATATCAGAAACATATATCAACTAGAAATTGTATTTCAAAATCAAGGAATAGTTTGACTATGAATACTGAAACTGGTCTTATAAGTAAGGAAACACAGTACTTTGGTGCATTCTAAAAAAAGGAAAATTTCCGAGTCTGATTAAATAAGTCAGTTCTATTCCTTCCCAGGTCGAACTCGCCATGAAAGAGAGAGGAAAGTCATCAGCTCTCTGTAATTCCAGGAAAAAGGCAAAAGGAATCACGAAGTGTGGTCACATCGAGAGGAAGGACTGGGGTCGCACTGCTTACATTAGCTCTGGGCTATTCAGTGGCTCCCCCCTATTCTCAGCTCAGAAACCCATACCTTGCGAAGTTATCAAGCGTAGGTGCCTAACAAACATAAGTCAGTTTCAAGAAGTTTGATTCTTGTTCTAAGATACTGAATGATAAGACTGATAAAATTCGGGAATGATAATAAAATCTACTTATCGTGAAACTGTCTTGCAGCCCAAATTCATTGCATTTATCAATTTCAAAATGTTGCTTTCACCTCGCCCTTTTTCAAATAGATTCATAAAGCGTTTCAAATTCATTATGAAAATCCTAGACTAAGAAATCCGCAAAAATTATCACCTTTAAATCCATTATATATGTTTCTAGCCTTTTGCAGTAATCTTGGGTTAAATCTTTTAGTTTTTCATCCAGTTTTTTACACAGATCTTCGCTTCGAGCTTTTTGGTCATTAAGGATGAGGATTTCCTAAAAGATAAGAATGAAGTCAATAAAAATATGGAAGATAAAATGTCTGTATTTCATTGGACAGTATAAAGGTTTAGATAATCAACGAAAGGAATAATAGTTTTACTAACTTGCAATCGTTAATAATATTAAATCGGAGAATATATGGAGGGGTTGAGAGAAGCAAGTGAGGAAACAGATGATAATTTGATTTAATAATAATTTAATACGGATAATTTAATGTTCCATACAAGGCACCATTTTTATAACACGAGAAACAGAATCGCTTTTAAAGACTTAAAAATCCCGTAGGAATGTTAATGAATCAGCGCTGACAACAACAAATGATTTAATTTGAAGTAAAAAAAATTCTGCCATGTGGTTATGTGATTTACCAATAAAAACTTAGCTAATTTTTTGATTTTGGGTGGAAAGAGCGAAGAGCGTTTAGAGGAGGAATCGTTTTGAGAGGTGCTCCTCATGCCCTTTCAGATATGGCATAATTTTTATAATTCTATTTGAAAGGACTACTTCACTGGGTGCAATGTCAACGACTCACGCAAAAATGTGAATTTGTGTGTTGGAGAAATACGAGCTTGTCATATGTATATTGTATAGGAGAAATAGGAGAAATAGGAGAAATGAGTTTAGGAGAAATGAACATCATTATAGAAGATGCACTGCAGGAAACGTACAGAATTTTGCTTCGCCATTTTCATTTTGTATCGCTCAGCTTGGTCTTGACTTTCCTTCAGATCTTCCTTGAAGCTTTCGCTGTAAGTTACCAGAATCAACGTAAAAAAAACAAAGATGTAAATTCGCGAGTAAAAACAAAACACACTGTCGGCAAAATTATTGCACTTTCCACTTCCTAACAAAATGGAATAATAACAATAGTTTTTCCTCAAGTGAACTTCGTCAACTGCAAGTTAAACAACAAGATATGACTCCTTAACCTACCTGGCAATGCAAAATGACATTGTTGTTTAGAATTGGTCAATGTAGAAAATAAGGCATTAGCTCGTTTATTTGAAATTAGAATGAAGCAATCTTTTTACTAGGACTTACAGCTTCTCTTCCAATTTTTGAAGTTCGTAGCCATGTTCCTCTCGAAGGGATTCCAGTTTGTCTTCTCTTTCTTGTACATTATAGAGCAGCTGAAACCAATCATTATATCAGTTAGTGTAGTCAAAGATATAATTAGTCAATTAATATCAGTTGAAACAAATCATTATAACAGTTAGTGTAGTCAAAGCTATAATCAGTCAATTATCATCAGTTGAAACAAATCATTATATCAGTTAGTGAAGTCAAAGATCCAGAGTAGTCAATTAATATCAGCTGAAACAAGCCATCACAACAGTTAGTGTAGTCAAAGCTATAATCAGTCAATTATCATCAGTTGAAACAAATCATTATATCAGTTAGTGTAGCCAAAGATATAATTAGTAAATTAATATCAGTTGAAACAAATCATTATATCAGGTAGTGTAGTCAAGTATCTAATCAGTCAATTAACATCAGTTTAAACAAATCATTATAATAGTTAGTTTAGTCAAAGCTATAATCAATTCTGAGCAAAAATGAAAATTATATCGAAATTTTAGTTTCGAAAACTAGAAAAATTATTTTATATTTGATAACTTTTTATTTGTAAATTAGAGTTCATCAGGACTATATAAACGTCATGGTTGACACAAATGAAACTGAACAACAGTGAGGTTAAGATTCAGGAAGAGTAACTCCTTGACAAAAATAAGTAATACGATTTCTCAGTTTCATTTCGTACGGATTCTCTGCATAAAGGTCATGTTTTACCTGTTTTTCAAGCTCTAGCTTTTCGCTAAAATTCAAACTTGTTGCTTGATTAACCTGGAAACAAAAGAATGCAGAAAATGTTTAAATTTCATTAAATTTTCAAATAATATCAGCCAAAAGTTATTTGAGAGTTGTAGAGGATTTTAGCTTGTGTTTTTAAGTATTATTCTTGTCTCTATGGCGCAATGGTTGGCGTGCTAGAACATACAGCCAGTGAATTGTGAGTTCGAGCCAGCTCATGTTATCTATGATTACAGAGATAGCAACCTTTGGCAGTTGCTAGCACAATCGCGTCTCTCTCTACCCAGGAGTATAAATGGGTATCTGGTTGGAAGTAAGGAGTGCCGTGTGGCTGCACCATGCTATATGCTATACGCATCCAGACAATGGGTTATCTGTAAAGTCATTTTATTGGCCCTTGGGGTTGGGCTAGAAATTCGACATTAAATACATATTGTTATTATTATCAATATTATCCAGCTGTACGCACGATATACCGAAGTTTTCTTGTATGTACTAGTATGATATGACTTTTGCTGTCTCACCTTTCCATTTCTCGAGTCAATTGAAATTTTCTTTGCAATTGCTTTTAGTCGGCTTGTGAACTCCTAAAGCAGAAAAATTCATTCCATTCAGATTTACATAAGCAAAAACTTCGTTTCAGACACTATTCAAGTGCTCTCTTCAAGAAATGATGTTTATTGGCAGATATTGCTCTTTGTCTATATAAGCTTAGGCTGAAGTTTCTGCTTAAAACTATCAATAAAAATACTGCAACTTTTAAAGTATAAAATAAAAAGTTTGCAATTGTAATTGTAATTGTATTGTAATTGTATTGTGATTTATTGTGGAGTGATTTGATGTTGTTGTTATTTATTGAGGTTATTTCCTTGAAAACTAATTTTTTTGCATATAATAGCGAAGATGGTTTTAAAAAATCTAAAAAGTTTTGAACTTTCAAGTACTCGAACTCGTTTCCAAGGCCTGTTTTGATCACGTGATATTACCTGAATTTGCTGAATTTCCATAGTGTCCTTTTGCTTAAGAATTTGCACTTTCGTATCTGCCAAGTTACCAACTTCTTCAACTAAACGCTGATTTGTAGTCATCTAAAAAGCAAATAATTTTGAAATTGATCAAAAATATCATTTGTAGCAGCTAGATGGCAACAACGGCGAAAGAAGGTAACAGTACTGATGCTAGTCACGCGATATGATCTATATTGCTAGGGTGGCTGTTGATGAATTTGATGATGATATTGATAAGCATTTGCTATCTTCACAAGATAATAGTTTGTGCGAGGTACAGAGAGACCACTGAATAGGCTAGGGCTAACCTCCCAACCGATGCTTACCTTTGCTTTCACCCTCATCATTAGTTGGTAGCAAAAGATCAGTCACAGTCGTATCTTTGGGTGAAGGCACTATTTCTGGGATGGGGGATACTATTCTGAGCTTATTATCATTGACTCGTGTAAATGTTACCCTCTGCTATTTTTTATTCATTTTAAAGTAAGTTTCAAAACCCCATATTATTTTTTTGGGAATGCACAAGATAATCTACGAGTGAATGGATTCAACTAACCAGATTTTGATGGGCATCTGATAAGCTCATGTAATTTCCTTTAAGATTAATGTACTCTTCTGTCAAATCTTTGTATTCTTGTTTTGTGCGGGAACACTGTTCTTTGATGTCTTGGTGAGATCTCTTCTCCAAAGCGAGGTGTCTTTCTAAATCGCTGATTCTCTCTTCGAGGCTGATGTTCTTTCAATATAAAAATAAGGTTGTTAACTGCAAACAATTTGCTTACAGCAATAATAATCGTCATCAACTAACAACCATCACATTATTTCGGAAATATGTATATTTAAAATTTGTCAATAGTGCAGCACAGGTGGAGTAGCTTAGTGGTTAGGGCGCTGAGTTTTGTATTCCATGGATTCTGTCTGTGTGGGTTCGAGTCCCGCTGTCGTCGGAATCATGAACTAGAAGCCAACATCAGCTGTCCATTCTTCCAAGGTCGGTAAATGAGTACCCATTCGTTCTAGAGTATCAGTCTGGGGGCTCAAGCTGCCGGTCCACATCAGCTGCAACCAATATTTCGTCCTGGCGGGTTAACTTCTTCGCGGTTCATAAATAAAATAACGGACCAATTCTAAGATCTAGTGCAGACAGAATAGTGCGGTTACGTTGGATTTACTTTCTAATAAAAGTGCTTGGAATGTGTAAAACTGTTTTTTTCTTCAAGTTAAATTTTGTTAGTTACGTTTAAATAAGTAATAATAAGTAAATAAGTTTTGAATTTATTAAGTTATTTAAATTTAATAAGTTAAAAGTCATTTATACCTTATGCATTATTAGAATATTAGTAGAAAATATCTAGTTTCCTCGATCAAACTCTGGCTTAGACAAACGTTATGATCTCGTGACGTCACCAAGGGGATATCATTTCGCTGTTTTCATTTCTCGAATTTAAGTATTCTTGATATCACATGGTAGAATTTGCTGTCGATAGGCCGACGTTAAGCTAGGTTGGGAGGAAAAAGAATAGGAATAACAAAGATGCACGAAGTAATCCTCCCTCATGCAACCCTCTCATGCACCTCTCTCTTGCACCTCATCACTTTATTTGTATGTAAATAAGGACTTACCTTGCGTTTTAGATCAAAGACCTGCTTCTCTGCCTCTTGTTTGATTGCATTGTTTTCCAATTGCAGATCAACGATTGATTTAGATAACTAGAATATTAAATTTTAAACGTTTCTTCATAGAATTCTTAGTATATGCAGCTAAGGAGAGATTGAATCTGATCACAAAGCTCTGCTAAGGAGAACAAGTACAATGATAAAACAATTGTAACTGATAAGCTACTGTACTATGCTGGGCTACTGTATTAGCGACTGAAATTCAAACGATTCTGAGAGAACTATGGTTTTGAACCTTTGCTGCTTACAAAGAATTGACCATTTTCTTGATCGTGTAAGATATATATTTCCTATATTCTATGTGTCCTTTGTAAATAAAAAAAACCTACCCAACCTTTCACTTACAAGGAACAAAATCAACGATCTGGGATATAGGAAGAGCCATATCGGTTTGGGACATTAATAAAGCTGGGCTGAATCATCTATGATATTACCATAATTAAACCTTCTTCTTTACTAAGAAATGTTTTGCACTTCAATATTGTGGCGCTTATAGCTACGTCATACCTAAAACTATTTTGTAATCCAATTTTGTAACGTCTTTGTATTTGCAATGTAAAAAAGTATTCTAGTCTCTATTCTGTGCTACTGTATTCGTGACAAAAGTTCAAACGTTTCTGGTGCTGAACCCAAGGAACTTTGCTGCTTAAAAAGAGCTGAAACGCATGTTTATGATCTCTTGTCACATATTAAATATTTCATTTGTTTTTGTCGCTTTGTATTTTTTAATTCGTATTTATTATACAATTATTTTATACTTTTGTAACAAAATATGTCTTTCAGTCATAATCAATAAATAATCCATTTAGCGAATGGTGTGGTAGCTATAGCTAATAACCAAACAATTAACATATGTTAATGAAATATAAGAAGTCTTAGTAGAAATATATGTCTGTTAGGCCCTGTATATGTAAACCGAATGATAATGAATTATCGTATCAAGTATGAAATTAGCACTTAAAATGTTAACCGAGCCAGCAGGCTAATAAAAATGAAAATAAATGCAAAAATATAAAGATAACAATCAACATGAAATATCTCTTTTGTTATCAGAATGCTTACCTTCAATTTTTCTTGTTCTGACATGACCATTCTTGATGACAAATTAGTCCTAGATGACGTCAGCTCAGCATACTTGCGGTTTGCGTTTACCAACTGGCCATCGAATGCCTGTTGTTGCTCTGTCAACTTCTCCTAATAAAATGCAAAAACATTGCTTTAGTTGTTTATAATGTAATGTCCAGGAGGGTATCCATGTCTAACAAGATCCAGTTCACACGGGAACGGATTCATGATTCTCGCGTTTACATGAATTCGGATCAAAATGGATCCTTATCCAAATTGTAACGGACCGGCCTTGCGTTTACAAGAGCACCGGCAGATCTAATCCTTTTTGGATCCGCTATCCGGATCCAAACGAGATCACTTTCGAAAGCCATTTTGAGCACGGATATTGGATCCAAATGGGATCGGATCTGTGAGGTTTCGTGTAAACGGGGTCTTAATGTAGGGTGCATTATAAAACACAGCCTTCCATTATCTACACAGATATCATAAGTCTGAAAGGCCTTAGCGCGCTATAAAGAATAAACTGATATTTGGTTTTAACTGTGTTTTTTGCCTTCTAATTCTTATTATTTTAGTTATGGTATTTGCACCTACTAAACTTAGATATAATATGTTTAATTAGCTAATTATAACAGCCCACCTAAAGAATACGACAATTTTTCGGGCATTGCCCTACACCAGTAGTACTCCACTTCAAGCTTCACTGATGAAGGGAATTGCTCAAAATTTTGAGTGTCTTCTACTTGTTGTTATATTTTTATAAGATAATAGCACTCCTTTTTCCTATCAACGATTCGCTAGAGGTGTATTCGTTTATCTCCAAGTAGCTTTTGTTTGAATTTGGCAAATTAAATCAGGACTTCAATACAAGCACGAATTGCGTGCTGTTGTAGGGTTATGCCTATTGCAGGATCTCAGAGCATCATTGTAAAATGCTTGTTTATATTTCAAATAATAGCTAATCAACGTACAGCATTCAAGGCCACGTGATAAAACAATGTAGCTTGATTAGTTCATGTTAAAAATGTAAACAAAGGCACTGCATGTTTTTCTCGACAAAGTTACAGAAATCTCAAAACGTTTCGTTACTGGCACAAAGAGAAACCATGTACATAACATAAATTGTATAAATCATATTACATCGGTTCTTTTCATTTCTGTTTTTGGAATATGAGCAATAGAATTACATCAAGGTTCATGTATACGGAACACTAACAAACAATGACAATTTTTCTGCTTCTTAAACATTGTCAAACAAAATAATTCTAAAAAAGCTATTTCTTACTTACGTTTTGCTCTTTTGTTTGTTCGATTTCAAGTTTCAAGTTTCTGAGAGTTTCTTTGAGCTCTTCAATCAAAGCTTTGTCTAGTTTGCGTTCTTCGCCGAAGGCAGTTTGAAGGCGTTTTATAACCCAGCGATACCTTCGAAGAAGACCCTGAAAGAAAAATGGTTTGATGATTTTCAGATTTTTCCTGTTTTTCGTTGCCTGTTTAAAGTACCTTTAAAGAAAATAGCTTCATTTGGGGTTTAAACTTGGTGCATTTTTTCCAATACTGAACAAATAGAATGAGAAAAAAATACATGCAAAAAACTGTGATTGTCTTTAGCTAGATAATGTAAAAATATACCAATAACAGTAATGCACTACCAATAATAGGATTTAAACCAGGGACTTTTCAGACCAAAGGCTCCGCTGCACTAAAGAGTGCAAACCAGCAAAAACGCAAGGCTTTTGCAGTCCCAAATGTCCTCCACAGGCAAGGCATCTGCTCGTGTTTGGGTCAAAACTTTCATCGACACATCATATGATGAACCAAGTGCTTCATACAAGTATATTTATATGACAAAGCAGGTTATCACAATGTAGCTAATAGACAAGCTATTTCAACAAATTTTTCAGAATATGCTCACCTTGGAATTTGGCGTATTTTGGATTGGATAATTCACAACTTTCTTCATGCGCAGCCCATATCTTGTGACTATTGATGACGCTACAGTTTTAAAAGGTTTAAAAGTGACAAGTGCGTTTGTTATGCAGTTTCCTCCAAGCACATCAGTTAGCAATGTCGTAAGAATTGTCTCCCTAGAACATGGAAGTAAATCTGTATTGAAAAAAAAACACCAATTTGCCAAGAAAGCTGCTAGACAAATTCAGGTTTCTGCATGCAGCTTGAGAGTTTTCCTTAATGAGAAAATAAGCAAGAATGGAGACAAGGGTATTTGTGGGTATTGTTTGCTTTAGGGAATTTCTAAGCTAGCTTTACATTCAAACAAATTTGATTTACTTAAGGATAATCTGTTTCTAATATCTCTTTCTTAAGCCCAAAGCAAAGGATACATAAAGAGTTAAACCTGTAATTTGGCAATTGGCTGTTGGAGGTTATCTTCTCTGACAATTGCATGACAATATTTCCAAATGCAATAACGCTATCAGAATTATGCTCCATCCTCATGTTCGGATCAGTTGGGTTTGACAACAGCTTTTCAGCACCAGGAAGCTTGAATATTCGATACCATGATCTTAGTGGCAATGTAGAGCCAAATAACATCTGTGAAATAAGAAAATATATTGCCTTAACGATAATACATTTCTCAATTCATAATAGATAAAGCTGAATGGAACTTATTTAAGCTGTAACTATATACATTATTATTTGGCTATGACAGACTGACAGTTTGCTAAAGAAGATCATAAGATCGAAACGTTCAATGATGAGTCTATATTTTCGAATCTCTCATTATTATTTGGAATATTCATTATAATCAACTGAAAGTTTGGAAAAATATAAAATACAATTCAACTTGGTAGTGAGCTCTAGATGCCAATTAGACAAAAACTTAAGAGGCATGGTCTACTGCCCATGATACATTAAGAGAATTATTTGCAATTAGCAAAAATCATTCAAGACTAAGTCAAGGGTATGTGGCTAACGACTGCAATTGCATTGCCATCAATTTCATCTCACCAGGGCCAATTTTGTTCAGGCATAAAGCTAACTCAGGTGTCAATAGTTTATCATTTCAGATTCGCACTAAAGACACAGGCTACAATATTTAAGCCTTGTTTTCATCAGTTGTGTTTCATCTGCTATCGTCGCATATCATGTATGTTGCAGACCATCACTGACTCTCTGCGACCATCGCCGATCATTTCAAAAATCATGCTTTGTGGGGAAAATCATAATGAAATACCAATCAATTTTGGGCATAACAATGGGTATTTTTAAGACTGGTTGGGACTATCAGGAATTAAAAAATATTTTGACTTTCTAGCAGCATCTGCCACTGTTGCAGGCTGTTTGGGATAAGTAAGAAGTCAGCGGTTTTCATTTGGATTTGGTAGTCTGCTACAGTCTGCAAAGAAATACAACAAACAAAAACCGAGCTTAAAGCAGTAATGCTGCCAATGAAGAGGACCTGATTGAAAAATTAAATATTTGTGTGCTTCCTTCTCAGTTCATCGTCATCATAAGTGACAATCAGACTGGTGGAGTAAGTTACTGTAATGAACATTAATATCACACGAATGCACTTACCTTAGTCATTTCAAACTGAATTACAAGAGTTGAACCTTCATACTCTGTTATATTCTCATTGAGCCCTATTCCAGCATTTCTCAAGGCATTCTCAAGCAATGTCAGACAATCTTTAGCACCTCTTACTTCAAGCTGTGTCACATTCTTCATTATGATTCCTTCAAATTCATTGTCAGCCAAGAATGGACTTCCTGAGATTGATATTAATCAGTTTTATCACATAGTACAGTTCAATATGTTGCATTAGGATTAAACCCCAGAGTAGAGACTTTCCATGGTTATTTGTAATATTTTGCTTTCAAATCAAATCACATGCCAAAGATCTTCCAGTGCATATAGCAAAGTTGCATATAGTCTGTTGTTTAGATGTGTCACCGGCTATTAGCCTAAATTTACACCATATTTTTATTATTATTATCATCATCATTATTATTTCATAAGATCCACTGATCAGGTGCAATATTTAAACAATAGTTTCCCATGAGAAAACTATTATTCAGAATGACTTTGCACACAGAGAACTTATTCCCCAAAAATTGCCATGTTTTCCAGTCTTGGACAGCTACACATTCCACCTTTTTCTCTCAACACCCCTCTCAACATCAACATTCATTAATGGTGGAAGAGTGATAAAAAAACTAAGCTAGCCCTTACAAACACTAACATTATGAAGTCACTAAGTAACATAAACAGTTCATCAGACTTTTTTGCCACAAGTTTCATGATTCTTAAGGTATTCATATTCAGAAAAGAGGAGAAAGGGTAACTTGGTATGACAAGAAATGTTGCTGTTGTGTTGATTGTCACATAAATTTGCCATCTTCGCCATGTATGGTTTTGTACGCTATGCACAGAGAAACCATGGAATAGCCTAGGGCTGATCTAAGCAGTGCAGTAGTTCTTTCAGGCCATGTCATACTGTTATGCCTTTGCCTAGAATCACAGGAAGCTGGCATTTTTTTCTCCTCACTCATTGTACAATAGGTTTGGACTGAGGCTCGAAACAACAACGCACCCCTCTGGGGTTGTGTGTGCTAACCTCTCTGCTATCCCCCAGAAACCAATGCTTACCTTTGCTTTCACCCTCATCATTAGTTGGTAGCAAAAGATCAGTCACAGTGGTATCTTTGATCTGTATTAGTGTCATTTTTATAAATGGCCTCTCGTCAGCCGGATTCTCCACATCTCTTTGCGATGAGAACAACTCATTAACAAGCATGACAAGGAGCCCTGCATTCT
>WUAR02168887.1:0-17445 GCA_015164055.2 Chrysaora achlyos
TTTTATTCCAAATTGTGCTATGCCACACAAGCTAAAATAACAATCTAATTTTAACAGTTACCTGCTCTGAAATCTTCCGAAGAGAAGTCAATTTCTTCAAGTCCAAAAGATAAAAATGCATCAGCTGTAACATACTACAGTAAAGAATCTTCCGCTTTGAAGGCATTTTGGTGAGTTTTCTTGATAGTTTAGTGTTTCTTTTTAAACCTTCATGCTTCTAATGCTGTCATGTTAAAATGAAAACAAATTCTAAACCTTTATGCATTAGATATAAAAATATGTTTATAATACCACATTAACCAGCAGGTTAATAATAACAAGTTAAAGCAACAACTTGATCTGGAACTCCTGTCTTTGAAATGTTTAGTTTTTCAAAGTTATTTCAATTACACATAGGATAAATTACATTTTAAGATAATACTTTTGTTTAGATAGCTTATGAACTTCTTTAGCCATCATCATTTCAAATGTATTCTAGATAAGCTTCAAAAGCAGCTGTTTTGAATGCGATCAGCCAGCCACCTTTTCCCTTCATTAATATTGCAAAAGATTATAGTTGAAGCAAGTTATTGTGAATCATTGATTGCCTCGTTGAAGTATCTGCAAATTTCATTCTTTGAATAAAAGATTGTCGGGGTTCACTGCAAATATATATTTCAAGAAGTAAATTATTGTGTTTTCTTAAATATTTATTTTCGATCCTAACCAACTGACCATACAGTATGATAAAAATTATCATGAATCATTAAGCAGCATGTGTGATATTTTTCTTTCCTCTTTATTGGTTGATCTTGGGGCCTCCATCCTTCTGCAAAACATTTAAGATGCTGGAATAGAAACATGAAATATGAATAGCTTATTAATCGAGAAAACATGTGCCAGTGTCTAAAACCTTGAAGAGAGGTGCTTAAAAGTATTTAATCACAAAAATATTAAACTGTTTTCCCGTTTCTTTGGGAATTTGCTATAAGTTGAATTGGAAACGTAATGGCTTGTTCATTAATTCCTTTCTAAATTATTGTCTCGTTTTCTTTTATTCAGCGTCAGATTTCGAAATGAACGGGACTTTAGCACCAGTATTCACGTGTCTGCTTTTCGACAGGTATTTCTTCAAAATCTATAATAATTTTAAAATCTTTGCAATTTTTGTCGTTATACTTTTTATCTCCAAACATATGATGCATGCATTGCTGACGCACAATTTATTACTCTATAGCAAGTTTTTCATGGTCTGTTTGTTTACAAATATCCAAATAATGTCTGTTATTTCAGTTGCAATATTCTCAATCGCAGATAATTTGATTTCACATCTATCCATATTTCCATATTTGATTCACTCGATATTGAAACTCTATATAGCTACTGATTTATTAAATGCAAATAATTGTTACATTTTAGATTTTCGACAAGGTCGTAAAGCAGAGACTTTGTAGCCTGTAAGTGAATGCCATATTTGAAAATGTGTCATTTTTAACCTTTGTTCTATTCTCTCCTAAGTTTGGCTGTCCCCAGAGCGGGTTGCTAAGCTTTAAAGAACACGTCGATAGACCTCCGATACCTTGATTTTTGCGGCACCTGACTCGGACATTTCCATATAAACAATTTGACTGCGGTACCCAGAGCATGGCAGACGGAAGATGGCAGAATATTGCCGCCGGAAACCTTACGGTTATATGTAAAAGCTTTAGCCATCAAGGAACATTGGCTTCTACTATTTCAGAGTATTGATGTGGCAAAGTTGTCAAGGCGTTCGGCTTATGCTCGAAAGATCGTTGGTTTGATTCTCGTAGAATCACTTGGATTCATCACAGACAGTTCTCTCGAAAAGCAAGAAAATACGAGTTATAATGCTAGTTTCGTATTTCAAATGAAAGATAGGGTGTTTTCCATAAATTACTATCAAAAATTATATTTACATTTTTTCAGTGAATGGAATTGTCGTGCACCACAAGAGAATCTTCTGCGTGTACTAACATGTCTGCGAATCTTTCTGCGAGATCCTGCGTACCAGGTAGGCTTTTTACAAGCGGAATAAAGTGCTCCAGAATGTGCATTGTGTTATGTCTAAAGTTGCAGTCTTTTGGAAGACGTGACGAACATTGGTTTAATTAGCTATATCTGATTTTCATTGATGTCTCAGGGCTTTATCCTTCATGTTATTTAGTAGTCAGTTTGTTGTCTGCCTTGTTTCTCTAAGGAATTGCAGGTCAACCGAGTCGAAGTTGTTAAATCGTATTGCTACTACTGAAGTGTCATCCCGCTCCAAGCGTTCATTTCAAATCCATGCATTTTGTGGGAATTTATTTGACGAAATACAGTATTCAAACAAGTTATTGATTATTTTTCCTCCATATTTCAGGCGCGCTTTCTGGAGATGCAGGGTTTAAAACATTTCACAGAGGTATGATCAGTAAATGCATTAATTGTCTTAGTTTTAAAAAGTAGATAATATAAATTCATAGGGCTAATCCAAGCAGTGCGAGCTTACTCCTTCTTCGTGATGGGATCACACCACAAGATTCATGTTTGCCTTTGCCTGCAATTACATTGATCTCTTGCAACGAGGCTCAAAATTCAGGGTTAGAATGAGACTCGAGCTCACCTTACTCCTATAGGGTTGTGCTTGCTGACCACTCGGACACCCCGAAGTGTTTGTAATAGTCTTTGCATACCTCTTTAGGCAAACAGCTGCAAACTTCTTTTTTTTGCTAGAGGCTGAAAGCTATTACAGAGTCTTACCTAGAATACGGAGAAAAGGATTTTACCATAGAAGTTCTGAAAGAAATGACAAGTAAGACTATTGTTGAATATAATTATTGGCAATTATTGCAGAAGTTTGCAATCAATCTGTTTGGCTATCATATAAATAAGTTAACAAGTGACTGGAGTAATTGATAATGTAAATAACAAAACTTTAGTGCACCTTCATCGTTTGCCATTTGAAGTATCATCATTGAAAAGGCAGTTGGTGTTGATTGACAGATACACCTTGCTATCTTTGCAAAGTATGGGTTTATGCACTAGGTTCAGATGGACCGCTGAATATTCTAGGGCTAATCTAAACAGTACGACCCTAGTTCTTTCTTTTGATGTGACCACACCACCTGGTTCTCTATTGTTTTTGCCTGGAAGAACAGAGATCTTGCTATTTTTCTCCTTGCTTGCCGCATTTAGGGTTGTGCGTGCTAACCACTCCGCTATTTTCTTGATAAGAAGTGAGTTTCCGTCATGATTTACGTAAGTAAAATTGCCTTTAATTTTTTCCATCTTCAGATGTTTCACAGAAACTTGTTGCTGAGCCGAATCATAGAGAATGGATTGTTGCATGTGGTCTTCATAAAGTGAGCTTTTCTTAACAAAATTCGCTATTCTTTCGTAAGAATGCAGGGATAACAAAGTTACCTTCAACTAAGCGAAAATTGTGTTGGATAACAGGTCATTTGTAGTGTTATCTAAGTGAAGTGGGCTATCAGAAAATCTCAAGTTTGCCTCGGATGAGACCTTTCGTACAAATAGCCTGCCTACTTATCCACTGCACTAAAGAGTGCAACGAATTATCAAGCCTTTTCAGCACCAAGATTCTTCCACAGCCAAGGGGTTAGTTCCCATTTTGGCTTAAACCCTTCATCAGAGCCTCGTAGTTTTATATGACATCGAGGAGCATATGCTAACACAGAATGAATTTAACTGTCATGAGTAGGCAACCGCGATTTATTATACTTAAATCAGCTTGGATTTAAACCTGAGACCTTGTAGTCTTATCTTCATGTAGTCAATTCACTTTGCATATTCAATAATACATTCCTTCTCTTCTAGGTATTCATAATGCTTCTTTCTTGCATGGACGTAACAGTTCTGCATTCAACATTATATGCTCTGATTGGGCTAGCTCAAAGGTATCAGTCTATATGCTTACAAATACTAATTAGCTGCCTTCTAACTGCAGTATTGTAATGCAATACGTTTGTTGTGTTTTATCCTTTCCATGCAATAGCATCTGCAACCCAGAACGCTCCGCAAAAGAACACGATGTAACAACACTAACAGAACTTGATTAAATATAATATATAAAGTTGAATGGAAGGTAGGAAATATTTACTTATAACTCACGCATTGTTACCAAACGAATGTGCAAGAGAGATATCAAAACTGTGCAAAGTCCGTGACTGCCAACTACTATCGTAGCTCAAAACTTCCCCACTGTGTCTTGAAAACCTGGTCCTCCTTAAGACACGTATAGCAGGAACCAATGACAAGTGCGATTGTCAACTGGAGAGACAAAACAACAACATCAACATAATCAGCAACACAACAACAACATCAATAACACAACACTTGCATCGCGTTCAGTTCCTGAAAGATGTCACAACTTAATGATCACTGCGTTGCTAGATGTTTTACCTGAGTGGTCGTTTGTGCTCTCCCCCTTCAACTGGTATAAGTAAGCTAGTAAGCTGCTAAAACTACGAGACTCATGATCATCTAGATAAAACTGACCTGTTCAGGAAGCCTTGTTATCAGTATTCCAGTCTGTCAAATACACAAGCTCTACTTCATGTATGGAATCGTTTGATTATAAAGCCACGAAGCAGTCGCATTGGCATATTTTCTTTCCTGCGTTCGGATCCTGCGTTCTGCTATCCTGAGTTCCACATTACTTACTTCAGCTGGCTGCGTTCTTCATCGATGCACGAGTCAAGAGATCCACCAAACATCTAATTCAACTGACTTGCACTTACAGATCTTAACGAGCCTACTTTGTAGCTGATTTCTCCCTTCTGTTTTCAGCGATAGAACAAGATCAGTGATAGGAGAGCTAAACTGCATTGAGACGCTGATTCGGATTATCCAGGACTATGACATTGTATCCAAACAGTAAGTTATCGATGTTGCTAATGGCAAATATTTGTAGGCCTTTAACCAACAGAGGCAAATCTTTAATTTGACATAGCTGTGACTTTGTTTACATTTTGACATCAGCCAATGAAGCAACATGGTTTTATCACGTGGTCTTAAATGTTGCGCGATGATTTAGTAATCAAAAATGTAAACAAACGAATTGGTGAATGAAATACAAACTTTGGCTATGTTCCTTTAACAGTTAAAGCATCCTTAGGTGCCAGAATAAACTTCTTGCTCTTGTCTGTCCCAAGCCTAGTTGGTTTGAATCTATCGTAGCTGTGATCCTGAATGACTCTGACCAAAGCTTTTGACTCTATCATTCCCCCGGTACAGATGGCAGTCGACAGCTAAGGGCCATAGAAATCGGTTTGTTGCAGGGGGGTGTTTAGAAAAGGCATTGATGTTCAACGTCCATCTTAAACAGAAACACTATGATAAGATTCAAGGTATTCAAAGACTGATATCCCTTAGAAAAACAAAGCATTTCTTGTTGAACCTGGTGGCTGCGTAAAGATTTTCGTCTTCTCTCAGTAAGACTCATATTGCATGTCCAGTCACCACTCATCAACCTCGGGGCGCTTGTCTTCAATATAACAGGCTTGTCTGCGGCGACTCTCAAGTGGGTTGAGGGTTCTCTGTACCCTGTTCGCTTACCCGCCCATTGAGTGAGTCTATGAGCAAGCTCATCCCTCAGAGTGAATTCTTAACTGTTTATTTTAACAATTTTATAGGTTGGCAATTAATTTGTTGAGAGCACTCTGTGCAGATGTAAACGTTCGAGAACAGGTTAAAGTTTTTGACGGCGTTCCAGTTCTTCTCAGGTAGGCTATGATGACCTCTTAATATGAAACTGCAGTGAAACTGGCTGCCTTCTTCTGGGACCAACACCACAAAGTTTGTCTCTACAGCTGCCTGAAATTTAGAATATTTTGTTTGAATTACATTTCCTGAACGTGTAAATTCTCTAGTGCATACAGTCCAGTCTTAATCTGCTGTTGTTGTAGAAAACCAATTGATTTCGTATTTGTTGATAGATAAAACACCTTTACTTAAGGGGAGTGCTTTCGTTATCAACTTCTCGGTATAATGATTGAGAAAATATCGTCTCTTTTTCTCGAGGTTTCTGTGATTTAAGGATGGAAACGACAAAGGAACGTAAGCGAAGATCGAGCGCCTTAGAAATAGATATAGTTATTATTATTTTTGCAATCCACCCATTGCACAAAAGACCGAAAACGACACATCCACTAGTATCATTAATAGTGCCCAATACTTGTATTTATTTAAAGTTCATTGATGTAGCTTTTCGTTGCTTTGCAGCATGCTAGATAGTGAAAACATCAAATTGCTATGGAATGTTGTAAGTAGACACAGATTTGTTTTTACACTTGGACCACCTCAAGGTCCAGCTAAATAGTGATTGCACCATTAATTGAGCAGTGATTAGTGTACTGGCTTAAAATCTCATTAATGGGTACAACATATGCCAATCTTATGTTTGACCGAGCTGTGAATTTGTTTCAATTTAACATCAACTAATTAAGCTACGTGGGTTTATATCACGATGTCATAAATGCTCCACAATGATTGGCTATTCAAAAATGTAAACAACCGAATTAGTGAATGAAATACAAACATTTCTTATGTTGAATGGCCTCTTTAGAGCAAAGAAACATTACAAAAAATGCAGTAGCTTGATTGAAAAAATAGGCAGACGTTGTGTCTAGCCCCTTATCAGGCTCGCAATTTTGCATCGTTTTAGCTTAAAGATGATTAAAGTAAATTCGTTTTAGCAAAATCGCTACCCTAGCCACTTACTGTAAGTAGTCCCAGGCCCTTGGTATTACTCATACTGTTCCCAGTATGACGTCACAGAATTGTCCTTCAAATAGCCTTAACTAGGAACTATCCGTATTCTGTTTACCCGTAGGTTTGGATTTTGGTGCAACTTGCTGCAGATCAAGACACAAGAGATGAGATTAGGCTACTCGGTGGAATACCCTTACTCTTGTCCCTGTTACAGTAAGATCTCTATACTCTATCACTATCATAATCATTATAATCATCTCCTTCATTATTTCTATCGTTACCATTATAATCATATGTGCATTTTAGCATATTTTATATACAGAAAATAAATACTGTACATAGGAAGAAGACAAGTACAAGTTTCTTTATAACTTAACAGGGTAATTATATGTTCATAAATATGTATAATGACGACTAGATTTCCAAAAAAACCCTCACCTTCTAATGGAATTCTGAAATTTCAGTTATTTACTAATAATCTAAAATCATGGTAAACATAGTCTTCCTTAAAAAATTAGCACAAATATGAATCATCATTATCAATCACTGCGTAGCCCCAGCAACAACAGGATAGAGTATTTATAAATATATATTGCTTCGTTTTTTTGATACCAAATTATTACTTAATACCAAATTATCTATTTGCTAGAGACAAGAATTTCGTAGTCGAGAGAAGCTCTGCAAATCTAAAGAGTGCTGATTTAGCCAGAACGCCTGTTTTGCCTTCTGTGAGTTAATATCTTCTCGAAGCAATACAAAATTGCTAAATATTTGCCACTTTAGGCCGTTCGTATTAATTTATCTTTCGAGGCACTCTCAACCTCCATTTATCTAGTTCTGTTGTTTCAGTTTCTTTGCACAATCTTGTATTTTTAAAAGATTCATTACTGCTAAGGTTATCTAAATGAAATAATTTGTCAATTTGTACGTTTAAATGGTAGAATTTGTTTTTTTTTATTGCAAATCTTAACTTCTTGCAGACTGAAGATGCTTCTTTAGAGCAAAGACTTTCTCTTAAATCAGGCAAGTGTCATTAAATATCAATAGTAATGCCTTGATTTTCTGTTATAGTTTTACAAAATAAGCAATAAACCTATATTTTGTCCCAAGAGATTCTGATGTTATAGAATCAGCATCGAAATGCATCGAAATTGAAAAGAAATTGACGCCCATTGTTTTTAGTGAAGTTTCAATTTTAGTTTAGATAACAGTTTTAGGTAAGAAACTAAACAATGGAAATTGATTTCTATTTCAATACGATAATGATTTTTGGTAAACTTTTATTCCCAGAAGAGTATGCTTTTAACTAACATGGGGGCGAATTGAGGCAAAATCCATTCACTTTGTTTTGTTTTTGTACCGACATTTTTGTCAAATTTTAAATTTATATTGAAACAATTGGCGTTGATTGTTTTTCTTTTATACATTTCGATGCCAATTTAAAAAATCCATATATGCTAAATTTTGCCTAGTCTATAATCGAAATTAGGAATTTCTATTAATAAAGTAATTAATATATTATATTGGCAATGATGTAGATTATTTACATTCATATTCCTTAGCATTATATGAAGGCTCGCGCTTTAACTTTTTTGTTAATTATTTTCTAACCTTGTATTGAGGAAAGAGTTATTTTTTCATTCTAGCTGTGTGTGCTGCAATTACGGAATTAGTTTTAAACGATGCAAATGCACAACATATTGTAACGGTAGGAATTTAGTTCTCTTGTATTTCCATAATTGGACTGATTAACAGTGGTTTCTGATTAACAAGAGATTTTGTGTCCTTTTCTGTGAAATGTCGAAAATGGCTAAAAATACTGAAATGAATTCTGGATGTTTTATAAATTATTTTGAAAATTTCTAAATTTCGAAGAAAAAATCACTAATTGAATGATATAGATTTCTCTCTCATCAAGCTTTTATCTTTCATTGAAGTTCACCTGGCCTATTTATGATGGAAGCAATATTATAAATTTCTAATTTTTGTGCTTGGTTCTAGGCTAATGGTGTTTACTTGCTCGGCCTTATGATTTTTCCAATCGCAACAAAAACAGCAGAAGATTGTGCAGCTGCAGAAAATCTTCAGGTGAAATTTTAAACTTTCCTTGAATCTTTTCAGTCAGTCATTACTTCTGCTCGTATTAAGATTGTCAAAACAAGAACATAGGACATTTGTTAATTGTAGCTAAGCTAAATGAAGACTTGAGTTATTTTTAATTCGCTTTCTTGTATTTGCATGCATTCTGCTGCTGTAACTTGATTCCTGCGTAATTTTGAAGTAAAATAGATCATGTTTCCATCCTTGACATTAGCTCTTATTTTTTGCAGAAAAGTGCTTTTAGGGCCTTGAGGTAAGGAATGAACATTTTTATTGTTTGATTTTAATGCTCAGATAATGCTGTCTGTTTTTTCATTTACTTCATTTGACTAGCGTAGCCATTTTTGGAGCCAAGTCTGCACTGCTGCATTGGTATAATAAGTGGCCCTATCCCTTTTTGAGAGTTTGCATTTATGGAAAGAGCTTTTATAGTAAGTAAGGATGACGTTTACAAAACTTTGATATATTTGAGGTCCGCTTTAAGCGATAATAATTGTTAAAACATTGATAGAGAATGTTCTTTTCTGTTAACATATTGTGTAGTTATGTCTTTTAGTGAGTTTGTTATTTACACCAAACTTACTACAGTTTCTTCTTACGGGAATACAGCTTCTATGTCTTCACCAATGAGTCCTGGTCTATTTGCAACAAATTTTTATCAATTTATATCAATATTTATGATTTCTACCTGCTTTAAAGCTAGCTGTTTGCTGGCATAATTCGATGGCTTACTTTGAATTGAAGAAATTGAAACATTGTCAATGATATTAAAAATGCCACTCTTTTGCCACTCTTCCTACAGATTTTTATTTAGTATGGAAAGAAACAGACAGCTGTTTAAACGGTAAGGGACCTTTTTTATTCTACAGTAAATTGACGTTGTTCTGTACGAATATCACCTATTTCGATCATTCGCTGTAACTCACCAGTTTATAACAACTACACGGTGCTAGTATGCAATATTTGTTTACGAGGACTAATTAATAAACAGAAAGTTCATGCTGTCTTGCAACAGACATAACCTTTTCTTTTAGAGCAAACATAAACGATTGTAATAAAAGCGAAAGACGAGACTGGGCGATGGTTGTTATAGGGCGATAGGGCGATAGGGCGATACTACTCTGCTACGATCTATAATACTCTTCGCTGTTTTAATTGTTTATTTCGTTTTAAAAATGACTACTAATATATTTTTCCTTACTAGGCTGCTACCACCGAAGCTTTTTGAGAAGTTTATAGACACTGGACATTATAAGAAGGACCTAGACGCTTATTCATCGCTAGCAGAAGATTTCAATAACCTACAGGTAGGCATGTTATCAATAGACGATATTGTTCGAAACAACTGTTATTGCTCTATATTTCTTAACATTGCTTACTACTTTTTAATATTCATATTTATTTTCAATTAATGTCGAATGCAGTCCTATATATTTTGATCTAAAGTGACTTTTTGTAAAACCTAGTGTAAACTTTGTGAGTTGCTTAAATATGTCTATGAAAATATGTTAGAATAAAATATAAAAGCTGTTAGAAACTTTTGTAGCTGTATAATGAATGAATAAATATAAATCGAAAGATATCTTTAAAAGTCAATACATTTGACTCTTTCTGTAAGACATTAGATGAGTGCTATAGGTTTCGAAGAAAAATAAGTTCACAGGTCTGCTGATGTAGTTATTAACCTTGAACTGTTCTCATCTAGGTAGCTGAGCAAAATGAAGTAAAGGAAAGATTCGAAGGTTCAAATCAAAACAAGGCGGCTACATACTTTATAAGGCAATATGCTGTGTATGAGCATCTTGGAACTGGGGCATTTGGTAGTGTTTATAAGGTATTTTGGTGTTGATTTTCCAATTTGTTTACCCATTGCTTTCCTTCAGCTGTTAATCCTATAGCTTTGTTGTAGTCTAAGTAATTAAGTTTCTTTTAATTCTAAAATAAATCGAAATTGCAGCGTGTGGTGATTGTAGCTTATGTGTATGTGTAAACAAATATCAAAAACCCAGATCCTTCTTCATAGAGTGTCCAAATGTGTAGCTTTTTCTGTCTTACTTGACAAGTTTATTTCAAGCTGCATTTTCAAGTGTTATAAGCGTTATTTAAAATATTTCGTAGTGATTTTGTTGATTATTGTTAGGTGAAAAAGACTGGTGGACAATCGTTTCTTGCTTTGAAAGAGGTAAAATTGTATTTTCGGTGTTTTGTTTTAATTGCTTGTGGCACGCTTTTTGAAGATTTCCCATTTTAATATTAAAGTGCCATTTTTTGCAGCACTACCAGCCACGTGATAAAACCCATGTAGATTGATTGGCTGATGTGAAAATTAAATAAAGTCACAGCAAGGTCAAATACAAATTTCCCTCAATTCTACTGACTACTTTTTCTCGTAACAGATATCGATTCTGAATCCTGCGTTTGGTAAAACAAAGAATGAAAGAGATAGTAGTGTTGGAGATATTCTGAATGAATGTCTATTTGTCCGAGAGCAAGTAAGTACATTGTTTCTTCCTATCTCAATGTTTAGGCTTTTCTTCGTCATATTTAAATTTGGTAATAAATTATCAAATACCTTTTACTTATAAAGAGAAACTAGAAGAGATGAACTAATCAATTTTCAATACCAAACTAAGTTTATATATTTTGAAATGTTTTTTAATTGATGAATAAAATCACATATATACTCGTTTTAAATACAAATGATATTACAGAGCTCGTCTCTATCTGTGAAACACACAAAATAGGAGAATTCGTATTTCATCCACCGATTCATTTGTTTACATAAATAGCCAATCAAGATGCAGCATTTGTGACCACATGATAAAAGCAATGCAGCTTAATTGGCTGGCTGATGTCAAAAAGAAAAGGCCCCAGCTCTGTCAAATACAATAATTCGCCTATGTTGTCAAACACACGTAGAATTGATATATTTTTTAAATAAGATTAACTTGCTTCTTAATCTACCCCTGCTTGAGTTTTCAAGTCGTTTAAAAATGGTCTTGTTCGTTGCTGATTTCGACTGAATTGTCAAAATAGGTTTGTTTATCCTATTCGCGATGAGCAATTACAGGATTTGGCTCTAAGGATGCCTATTTTGATTTTTCTTCCACAGCTGCGACATCCCAACGTTGTTAGGTACCACAAAGCATTCCAAGAAGGTATGTTTGTTGCGTACTAGTGGTATTTATTGTTTTGACAGTGCTTTGATAATAAATATTGTTTGTGTTGTCTTACCAATCTTCATACAGTGATACAGTGTCTGCAAAAAGACAACATTCTTAAAGTCTAAGAACTTTCGAGTAAGACAAAGTATTAAAAAGCATTTGTGTATTTAACAACTTCACCTTGCTTTAACTCTTTAGAGCAATCAAAATTAAGAAAATATGAGTCCACTCATATTTTCATCTGATCACCGCGGTATGTGCAATCCAGAGTTAGTTGTACATCAAAAACTTGTACAACCTTCTTATTGCTAAGAGAAACCAGTTAAGAAGCCACAGCGTATAACAGGATTGATTTATGAACCATTTATTTATTTTTTAAAGAGGACAAATTATACATCATTATGGAGCTAATAGATGGAGCCCCACTTATGGAGCATTTCAACTCTTTGAAAGAAAAAGGAGAAAACTTTTCAGAAGAAAGGCTGTGGAATATATTGACACAAGTGAGTGATCTGAAAATGGCATTTCATAATAGACTAAAATTGATTTTAATTGGCACTTGCTCTTGACAAACATAATTTGCTCTTGACAATCATTTCCATATAAAGAACAGAACAAACATCACATGTAACTGCTTGATACACTCACTAAGAAATTGCTATTATAGCGAGTTCATAGTTTACAGATAGTTCCTGGCTGCTGATCAAATGATACATGCCTTTGTATTCGTTTAGTAATTTCACTCTTGGCTATTGATTGCTATCATCATTATTCGCTATTATTGCCACACGTTACAGCCTCGAGTTGTTTTCTTGCAGATTGTGCTAGGTCTGCGTTATATTCATAAAGAGAAGAGAATCATTCACAGAGACCTGACACCAAATAACATAATGCTTGGGGAGAACGACAAAGTCACGATTAGTAAGTTTTTGTTTTTCTTTGTATCTGCCTGACCATCTATCTAACTGTCCTGTCCTTCTACGTTGACGTTCAAGCTAGCCTAATTATCTCTGTCCTTCGTAATTTGTAGGATTTCATTTGGTGTCCACGATTTTCCCATTCTTCTCTACACACTAGCAAGATAACTTTGTCTTTGCCAATTCCTTGCTTTTTCCCTTCAAACTTCCCTGTACGGGCCAAGCATTCTTGTTTTTCTTCTCTACACATTTGACCAAAAAATCACATCTGGTGCTTTATTATAGCTTTAATCATTTTCCTGTGTATTTATGTCCTTTCCAATAATATTTTGTTGCTAAACATATCCACCCTGGACACTATTGTTTACCTTTTTATATTTGTGGGTGGTTTTATCTATGAAGAATATTAGACTGCATTATCATCATCATCACCAAATCCTTGTCTTAATTAATTAATTTATTAATGAATTTCTTTTTCCTTAGCTGATTTTGGGCTTGCCCGTCAAAAACAACCAGATGCAAGCAAAATGACATCGGTAGTTGGAACAATACTCTATTCTTGGTGAGTTTGAATTCTTTTGGCATCGTTTGAATTCAAGCTTGCCGCAGTAAGGTCAATCTAACCGAAAGTTGTCCAAATCTGTGGCAACTGTGCTTTTACGGGTTGTTTTTTAGCCTCTGCTATTCGTTACATGCTGAGCATTTTCGTTCACTAAATTGTTCATTTGATTATCATTCTTTCTCATTTTAAGTCCGGAGATTATTCAGAATCATCCGTACGGTGAAAAGGCTGATATCTGGGCGCTTGGCTGCGTCTTTTATCAGATGGCCACGCTTAAACCTCCGTTCTTCTCTTCAAATATGCTAACTCTCGCTACAAAGGTAACCAAGTCAATAGAATTTACAAAAGTTCTTCATCTGATCATCTGCTGAGTATTATGATTTTAATTATAGAGGCAAATCGATGAAATAGGAATTTAAGATTATTTTAAAAAACATGAAAATCAAGTTGCTAACCAATTTTCCTCAGCGTTATCTTTTGATCAAGAGAACCAAGTATTTCTGATTTTCAAGTATTAGACTGAACACATGAGTCCATTTTTCCAGCTACCATTTTAATTCAACTCAATATGTACAATGTAAAAGATGGTTTCCAAAATCGTCGTCAGTATGAGTAAAGGATCTGTTGTTGAAGAGGTGAAAACTGAGATTCGTGAAATCAATTTAGTAGAGTTCTGTTTCCGCAGTGAAATTTCTAACAATTTGAATATTGGCCTAATTAAGATTTTTCTAGGTGTATTTGTATTTACATTATATATGTTTAGTATTTAGGATAACAGGATTGAGACAATAAAACAGGCTACATTCTTTGTTGTTACTCGAAGTTTCACGCTATGCGGTGATCATCAGAGTTGTCTCATGATTCGCTCTGCCTACATGGCACTGAGCACTGTTTTTACAAGTAAAGACACATACAATATTTCGTAATATTTAGAATATATTATTTATTCGATCTGCTTTTTTATAGATTGTTGCTGCTGATTACGATGATTTACCTGACGATGGATATTCCCAAAAGGTGGAGAGAACAATAAGATGGTTTGTAATAGTTCTTTATCAACAAATGTTTTTATGATAAGCAGCCTTTTCGTACGCCTCGCAAAAACTCTTCCAAGCCTTGACAATCTGAGGTTAGAAACGCATCGTTTGTGGGTGAAGATCTGGTTATGAAATTCCTAAATATTCCATACCAGCCTGAAGTTCTCCAAGATGCTTTTTCTCCTCAATTTGTATGGACTACACTATGCAGCTTTTTAATTTGAAGATAAACTGCAGTATTTGAAACATCACTTGTGTATCATTTTAGCATCAGTCAACATTTTGTATTTGACCGAGCTGTGACTTTGTTTACATTTTGACATGAGCCAATCAAACTACTTGGGTTTTATCACGTGGTCGCAAATGCTGCGTGCTGATTGGCTTTCCAAAATGCAAGCAAACGGATTGTTGAATGAAATACAAAATCTGCCTATGTTGCATCAGTAAGGAAAATGCAGTGAAATTCGCATCAGACACGATCTTTGTTTATCGTTGTTTCTTTTAGTAAAACCATGCTATTATTGAATCTTTTTCTTGAAGCCTTTTTTTGTATTTCTTTATATATTTGACATTTCTATTATAGATTATAGATATTTTCTATAGTTCTTAACTTATTCCTTTGTTATTTTTTAGTTGTTTGACTTCTGATCCAGAGAAAAGACCAGATATAATTGGAGTAGGTGTTTTATTTCATAATTAATCATGAATTTTGCTAATAGTAATATGCTAAATGAGTGTTCTTCCTTAGAAGTGTTTCGGTATTATGACAACACGAGATAAATAAAGAATGATATAGAAAAACAAGAAGCTTTCGTTTTTTTTGGCCTGATATTTTTTCGCCTACTTTTATGAAATTTTCTTCCTACGCTCCTACCTGGAAAGGTAGAGAATTTACAAAATGTATCAGTTATTTCTTTATTAGCACTAAACTTAGAATATGTAATTTCAGGTAGCTGCCATTATAAGCGATGTTCTTCTTGGGATGGTTGATAAAATGAGACAACAAGTTGCAAATTTGGAAAGAAAGCTCGAAAAGGAACGCAAAAGGACCCAAAGGTGCGTAAATAAGACATTTTAAAGTATTCTCAACTAGTTTTGACCTTCAGGAAATCAGCTTCAAATCACTGGAAAATACCACGAGGGCAATCGGTAAAGAAAGTGAGGAAGTTAATTCCATACTATGTATGTGCACCCTTGTTTTATATCAATTTATCACCCAACTTTTTATAGGTTTTGTTACGAAGTTTTGGTTTTGACGAGTAACATTTATAGATCAATCGTGCTGGAGTTATTTTTGAAATAGTTTTTATTGAAGTGCAAAAGTATTATAAATCTCACTATCTTCAAATCGTTATGTTTTAATGTCATATGAATACATATGAGCAAAAATATATTAATGAAAAATATGATCGGTTGAATTATATTTTAGTAATTCAATCATTATTTTTGAATTTTCTATAAATTTTGCATGAAGAACTCGTTTTAGTATCAGAAACGCGGTTTTGAAACCTGATGAAGATTTCAGCCCGAAACGTTGTTTCTAGATACTCGTGAACTAGTTGAAACTTTTATCAAAGAAAGTTGTTTATTTCATGGACGTGCAACACACATTTTTATTCTTCTAATTATTTCTGTAGTCAAACTGAGTATGACTTGTCAATTTTCTATTTTCAGGCATTACTTTGAGGCTCATCAAAGTCAGCAGAAATACCATCGACTTTTTCTACAATCCCAGCAGCTGACCGACCGGCTATCATCAGTATCGAGTAATGGAAGCAGAATGTCACTCAGCACAACCAAACAAGACAGTGATTTTGAAAATGACGAATTCGACGAGAAGTATCAAAAAATGTTCCCCGCTGACTCAAGTTTCAATTCGCAAAGCTTTGGGTCTGAAATTCTCGGCAGTAGCGAGCAAGATGTTAGGCCTTCAAATGTTGACCCTCTAAGGTCGCCATCGAGCAAATTTGGATCTCTTGAGAGGCCTAGGCGGAATTCTAGAGAGCTTAGCGCGTTGCCGTTGCGAAGGAAAACCGAGGACTCCACTGCCAAGGATGATGGGGTTGAGAAAGATGACGTGTTTGTCAAGCCCAAACCTCCTCCTGGTGCAAGGAAAGGTGTGAGAAAACCGCTGCCACTGGATTATGCTCAAGGGAAGGCTCCAAATGATGAGAAAACCTCGAATCCATTAAAAGTGGAAGAGAGACCGGCGGATGTTAAAAGAACGCAGAGCTGGTAAATAACGAATATTTATTATCCTAACTTATTACTTCTTAATCACTGAAGTGAGCCCCAAATCCTAAGTTTAAGGAAAAAACTGTCTCTCAGTAAAGAGAGATATCTGTTGTTATAATAAGACGTTGCTCCCCAAAATCTTTAACCAAGTGTCTGTTCCTTGTCGGTCTTCAAAACACGCAACCAATTCAACCTACTGATTTCTTCGAGTTGATTTCAACGCTTATTTTCAGTCAGCTGATCTCATTTTTATTGCCTTCGGTGTTTTTTATTGAAGGCTTGTATATTTCTGGTGATATAAACGATAAAATTTCAATTTTGAATCAAATTTATCTTCTTTCAATTTGATGCCGCTGTTAGAATAATAACCGACTTCAAGTTGCATGATCGTGTATAATTGTAATGATGCTATAATTGCAATTATTCTGTTTTGCAGCTCTTCTATCGAAGCGCATCAAAGAAACCTATCAGGTGGAAGCAATATATGGCGACCAAGTAAGTGAGAAAAACTATGTTTAATAAGATATTCTAGTCCACACAGTATCATTTTTATTTAAAGAGTGTTATTGCTTTTTGAATGTATCGAAAGCATGGCTGCAAATAGTACTGTAATAGGGCCTTTCTTTCATAAAACTTAAGATACAAATTAAACAAGTTAATGCTCATTTCTGCAACAAGTTTTCTAAGCGAAAAAGCGTTCTTTTGTTTAAGGTGTATGT
>WUAR02169998.1:0-17442 GCA_015164055.2 Chrysaora achlyos
TAGTATGTATGTATTTATGTGCGTGTGCATGTATGTATGTATCTTGAAGTGAATACCCTTCATACACCACTCATAGTGTTCGATGTTAGGAGCTGAGTAATAGAAATAATGAACAAAGAATGTTAGTATGCAACTCAATCTTCAGGCACACAAATCTTTATGCATACTTGCATCTCTTGATTATATGTAAGGACAAAACTCATTCCAACCAAGTTGTGTATTTTCGTATTTTCTTTTTAATCTAGGCTGCAAGAAATGTCCCCCTTCTACCACAGCTGATGTTGGGCTGTTCTTCAACTGGTGGCAAAATCTACCAAAAAAAGTGTTCAATTTTTACTGCTTTTCAAAAACAGGTTTGCTTTGCTTTAACTATGTAATTCACCCCCCCCCCCCAAATACATTCTTCTGATGGAGACATCACACTTTCTTGTGACACTTGCTAAATGAACACTTGTTTATTAGTAAATTTTATAAGCCTTATTTTGTGCAGATTATATATTCATGTCAAAAAAGCCTCTGCAAAACAAGGTTACCAATTTTTCCACATTTGAATATGGACTTTTCACGACAAATGCAGATTTTGTATGCAAAGTTAGGTCTAAAAACAAATATTTGCATGCCTAATTTGATTGTTGCTGAAGATGTTGCGGCGGCTTGTTCTATAACTCATGAGGTCTCTAGAGTGAGTTTCCCCCGTATTCATGGTCAGATCGCCTTTACACAAATTCGCCCCTTTGAGTTTTCGTGCCTTCAAGTGAAATACCCGAAGCTGTCGTAATCAAGGGCTCGGACGATTTCTGCTCATCACTCGGCCATCCCGTCTGGGAATCCAAAAAGTAACGTCATGTTATTCGATAAAATCCATGCTAGTGATGTTTCAATTTGATTAGGACTGATATTCAACCATGCCGTGGGATAGTGGTTAAGTGCTCGCCTCCGGCTCGGAAGGTCGTGGGTTCAATTCCCTTCCGAGTCATACCATAGACTTTATAGTACTCAATGCCTCTATGCTAAGCACTCAGCAAAAGGAGTTGGATTGACGGCAAGGCAACTCACTTACTAAATTTTGTCTCGCTTATCGTTCTTTTCAGATCGATCCTGCATAACAGAAAATGGATGGCGTCAATTCAATACGTATATGGACAGTGGTGTGGGACACTCTGATGACACCGAGGTTGGCGTATTTTTCAATGTGCCTGGGTTTACTCAGAAGCACTCCGTTTTAACTATCGAGTTTGAGGTGCAGTGTAAATCGCACTGCAGGCTCTCTCTGGAAAAGGTAAGTTTTTATGATTGTTTGTTTGTTCGTTTGTTGTTTGTTGTTTGTTGTTTGTTGTTTGTTGTTTGTTGTTTGTTGTTTGTTGTTTGTTGTTTGTTGTTTGTTGCATATTTATGCAGCGGTTGACACTTCGCTTATTATTAGGTGGTGAAGCTATTGTTTCAGTTGACAAACATCGTTTACTTTTATTGTTTTTCAAAATACCAATGTTCTTCCCAACATCGGTGTAGTGTCGTAGTGTGGTTACGAACTCCAGTGTTATTTGCTTCACCTCTGTCCAGTCTGCTGGAAAAGTGTACTTTTAAACCAATTTTATAAGCTGAACTCTAACCTTTGCACTCTGCCGCTGCCCCTTGACCTCTGACATTTGTGGTGTACATTTTAAAACTATGAACACATTGAAGTCATTAATGCAATAATATAATCAAGAGAGGCACATGTGGCAAAAGTGAATAATAGAGATAAACTACTGAGGAAGAGTTATGCCCGATATGTTTAGTATAATAAAATATACTACTATACGTTTAGCAAAATATGTTGATCTGGCTTATGAGCCAAGAAGAACATGAAACAACTAAGCTTTTGGCGAACTATTGCGAAAAATCAATCAATTGCAGAAAACGTTATTTGAATTTTCCCAAAAGAGTGGCCAATGCTTCTACATAAGTTCTATAAGTTAAACAAGTATTTGAGCGTTACAATAGCTAGCTTATTAAATATTCAAATATTCTATAGTATTCTTTTGTAGTTCTAGAGATTTGTTACCTAATTAATCTTTGCCTAACCTAATTAATGATTAATTAGTTGAAATATGTTGTAGTAGTTTAATTAAGTAATCGGTTAAGGGCCATCTCGGCCTAGACACTTGTATTGCAAAAACAAATAATACACTTTCTAAGCAGTTATAGTTGATTTTTAAACAGCTTTACGTTTATGTCTTTGCATGAATGTTTACGTATTATAGAAAACTTACCCTTTTCGTCAAACAGAGACACGAACAGGACTCTCCATCGGTGATCTTCAATCTTCGTGGAACACAGAGAAAGACAAAATACACGTATGTTTTGTTAACGATTGCGTTCATAAACACCCGATTAAGTTAGATGTGTTCAAGTGTTTCATTTCATTTCATATATTTATCTACTGGAAGGGTAGCCCTTTCGCGCAGGTGCTTATTTCCAAGGGGCCCTTCCATAAAATTGAAATAAAATTTAGTCAGAAAATAAAGATTAAAAATATTATATTTATATATTTTTTTTGTAACTGGTATGTAGGCCGAGATTGCCCTTAGCCAATTTACAAATGTTTTACTAATTAAAACAACAAGATTAAAATAATGGAACTAAGAATGTAGTTGCAACTTGCACAACGAAATGTAAGTATATTAATGGAAACTATTAATGAATATATGAATTTACTTACAATTTGCAGAACAAAATTGAAGCTTAATCATAGAAAATATATTATTTACAGTTATTGATAAGTAGAAAAGGGTGTAGCTGAATACTGTCTGTATGTGTACAACCGAGTGTAGAAAAAATATAATCAAAAAGATAATGGATTAATATTTCTTTAAGGTCTGGTTCTAAACGATTTATTACAAAATTTGCCAATTGCTTTTATAAAAATAATGTTTTCTTGGGCCAAAGGAACATATCATTAGGGTTCAAAAGAAGGAAAGAAGAGAATTTTTTGACGTATATTATATACTAAAAACCTACTTACAACCTTAAAATCTCTTTACAACGTGTTGATATTTACAAAATGAAAGATGTGCTAAATTAGTTTTGTTAAAAGAGATTAGAGCGCGTTAATTTATCATTATTGTGGAAAAATGTTGTTATTTATCATTTATTTGTTTGTTTTACAGACATCAATTGACTGGCACCGGTCGATTGTCATTTCATTTGAGATTCATCAAATTGGAAGGATCTCCAAAAGATCTATACGAGTATTCTGAAGACAGGTAATATGTAGCATTAATTACCCAATAAGCAGCCTGCTAAATTCTTTGTCACAATGTTCTTTGTCTTTGACCTAATCATTGTTACTTTTCGACAATTTAAGAGGACATCTTCCCTAGCTCTTTGTTTTGAATGAAGACAACGCTAAAAAGGCTGAAGTAGCTAGCCAATGATGACAGTGTGGAAATTGCGAACATTGACGTCATCGGCACTTTTAGACAATTCTTGAAAACATACACAGCGCTAAACTATGCTAAGCTAAGCTAAACTAGACTCCACTGCACTAAACTACGCTGTGTTATACTATACTGCTCTGCACTACACTGCTCTACACTAAACTAAGCTAGGCTTTACTAAACTACACTGCATTACACTACACTAAACTACGCAATACTACACTAAACTGACTGCACTACACTAAACCACACTAAGTAACACTTCAATAAAAACTACGCCGTGTTATACTATACTGCTCTGCAGTGGACTGCTCTACACTAAACTAAGCTATGCTATACTAAACTACATTGCACTACTCTACACTAAACTACGCAATACTACACTAAACTGACTGCACTACACTAAACCACACTAAGTAACACTTCACTAAACTACGCCGTGTTATACTATACTGCTCTGCATTGCACTGCTCTACACTACACTAAACTAAGCTAGGCTTTACTAAATTACACTGCACTCCTCTACACTAAACTACGCAATACTACACTAAACTGACTGCACTACACTAAACTACACTAAGTAACACTACACTAAACTACGCTGTGTTATACTATACAGCTCTGCATTGCACTGCTCTACACTAAACTAAGCTGTGCTATACTAAACTACACTGCACTACACTAAACTAAACTACACTAATACGCAATACTACACACTAAACTAAGCTATGAAAATAAAAAAAAAATGGAAAAAAATTTTTCTTGTGGTTGGAATAGCGTTTTTTGAATGCAGATTCTGAGACCTATATATCTTTTTTCTCATCAATCAATCTACGTAGTTTTCACTGTTATATTTCAGCGTAAAGCTATACGCACTGAATATAACAAATGCAATAAATGGCGGAGCTGACAAATGCATGTCTTGCCCTCTTGGAGTGGGCACCAAAGGCAGTGGGTATGTATTCACCCTTTGTAAGAAACAACCTTCACTCCCTGGAAGTATACAACTCCATGTCGTTCATTACTAGGCCATATTTTAATCAGTGGTTAACAGTATTATCGCTTAATCTCACCTCTCGCTGTCTGTGGACAAAAGTTGTTTTTCAATGTTTTTCTTGGCCTTCCGGAAAATAATTTTTATGGTTTGGAATTCATAGAAGTTGTTGGCTGGCTAGTTCATCTTTGCTTCGCCAATAACACGATAAACTCAGTCTTCGTTTGCCTACTGTGGTTGGTATTGTAGGTAAATTTCCGTAAGTTTCGTTAAATCGTAAAACCATCAAAATTACAAATTTTTATTTCATTTATTTTAATTTCAATTAATTTTACGCCAGCTAGCTACCCCATTCTCGACGTTTTAGGTGTATCCAGTGTAATAAAGGAAGCTATCTGGACAATAAGAAATGCAAAAAATGCCCCAAAGGTAAGGATGTTTATTTTTTGCAAATCGTCTGTAATATGTGATCATTTGATCTGCATGTTAAAAAGAGAACCAAGGACAAAAATATTTAAAAACGCAGTTCAGTGCGGTACTTTCGGATAAGTAAAAAAACAAGAAAAAGTCCCGGTACATCTAGAGTACGTTCGCCATGAAGCGGCCACTTTTAGTAAAACGATAATTTGCAGGCACTACAAAGTGTCTCAAGAAACCTACTTACTGTAGTAATATAAGTAAATATATAACATATTATCCAACATGTGGTGAAAAGTTTTGTTTTCAACAAGGAGAATGCCGAAAAATTGTTCAAAAAGAAAACAGTCATGTGAAAAACATCAAAGAGAAAATGGCGAATACTTGCAATTCAATTTCATGTGTGTCACTTTGAAAACAGCTTTCATAACAATGAAGACACGAAAAACAACAAAAATATTTTGTTTAGGCAGATATGGCGTCGGAAACCAATTTTCCCGGGCTTTTAGGCGTTGCCACGCAATGGTTTGATTTTATTTTTATTTCAAGCGACGCTGTCCTAAAATTGCTAGAATTTCAGGGTGTCCGCTTCATGGCGAACGTACTCCAGTTGAATAATTGACTACATTTCCATGCATAGCACTTGTATAGACTTGTTTATATACAACTGAACAGATAATACGATACTATACGGCAATGTACTAAAGAACAATGAATTGTAGAACGTTTCGAGCTTGTTCGTCATCAGGTATCATTTTAAGGTATTTACAGGTATTGACTCATCTTCATGAATTATACGATTGAATTGATAGGTAAGATTTGAAGTTGACCTATCACTTTTTGAGAGTTCGCATAAAAGAGTTTTGATAGTACGTTTGAAACACGTTAATATCTTATGTCGTTTTTGAGTTATGGCCGTGTGAAGTAAATTATTGATGACGTCATTGCAGGGACCTGTCTAACAACACAGACCACGGTATGAGTAATAATTGTACCATATCTTCGTCGAGCCCAAGATTAGCTTTTAAATGTGGTTCATGGGTGCCTTCTGACAGTGACGTACTATTTGATTTTTTTAATTTGTATGCTACTGCCAGGCTTTGTGCCAGGCTCGTTGTTTTGTTTTGTTTTGTTTTTTGGTCTGTGACTTTAGACAGTTCCCTGCTATGACGTCATAAATCCCCTCTTCGCACGGCCATAACTCAAAAATGACAAAAGATATTGAAGTTTTTTAAACTTCATCCTTACTTAGTATGAAAGCTCTTTCAATGAATGCAGGCTCACAAAAATTGATAGGTCCACTTTAAAGAAGCCTCGATTTTTACTTTGCCTTGTGTCTAAATGTTCAATTTTGTTTGTAGAGAGGCAGCAGGGCTTAGTAATGATATGGTAGAAAACTGTAATCTCTTTCATGGTTTGATTTAAATATTGGATTTTAATGCTGCAAACTGCATTTTAAGGAACACGCTTAAACACAAAAAATCCTGTTGGAAGAGCTGCTTGTGTACCTTGTGGAGCTGGGACAAACAGGTTCGTTTTTGTTACATTATAGCATCTTTCTTTGCAACACGTTGTCAAATTTTCACAGGACAGTTGCAGAAGCAAGTGGCATGTTTTATAGATTTGAATCAGCAGTTTGGTTGGCGCATAAAAACTACTACAATGCTTGCATATTTGCTTTTATAATTAACAATAACAACTATTTACAAATAATTCTGTGCTGTTACTCGATCTAAACTCTCAACTTAACTTATACAACATCACACTTGGAGACTAGCTCCTTCAAAATTAACAATAATAAGCCCAAATATGATGAAATAAAAAGCAATTTCTATGGTGTTAAGGTGTTTCTAAGACTAAGACTATTTCCGCTTGTTATGGTAACGAGGCAAAATACAAACGATGTTAAAATATGATGTAATATTAACTTAACACCAAGCATGCAAAATTGATTTTTTTGTTATGATTCAATTTTTTAGTCTTGAAGGTTCAACTCATTGCTTCTCTGATTGCCATCTCCACTCAGAAGATGGCCGCCACTTTGATTTATCTGCTCTTGCTGGGTAAGTACGTTACGACATCAACTGCGTTCTCGTTTTATTCCCTGTTATGCATTACCACTAAGGTCCTGTTTCCACTGACCCGGTAAATGTGAAAACGAATAACAAATTGATCTTTTTAGTAGCGGAATGGTGGAATCACTTAAGAGGGTGTGGAAGGGGTTATGACTAGCTGAATAACAGGCTGTTTTACCTATTGACTAATGACTAATTCGTTGTAAAATTTATAACTAATGACTAACCATTAACCATATTGACTGATGACTAAAGCGAATTATGCTGACTGCCTGAAAAAAGTTACCGAAAAAGTTTGAAAGTTTAAATTTTTGAAAACTCACACTGTAATCTGTTGAAGGTATGATAATGGATAACACTTTCTGAAAGTTCTTTGACAGGCTGTTTATGCAATTCTCCAACGAAAATCATAAGCTAACTGTTTTTTTAAATATTTAGTATTTAAACCAGGAATTTCGTACTGAAGGGGAATTTTGACTAACTGAAGCTAGACATATTGACTAATGACTAAATAGGCCCTTTATTGCCTGACTAATGACTAACAATACCCCTCTTCTACACCCTCATTTAACACGATAGTACTTGGACATCCATTTTTCGCAGTTCCTATCTATCTACCAAACTATGATGTCTTCAAGAATTTCGTTCACTTGGCCATAAGTTTGTTATCATCATCCTTACTTACTATCAACCTTCCATAAATGTAAACTCCCAAAAAGTGAATTGTCCACTTTACACGAAATTTTTTGTCTTCTAGAGGTAGCCTCAATCAATTCTCAAAACACTTTGCATTCTTATTTCCAGGCCAATGATTAGAAAGAATGGTCGAATGTTCACGAGTCACGGTTATCCATATTATCGAATCTTTAATATCACCGTGTGTGGTGGGTCTGATTCGTTTTCTCACTGCTACAACAATTTCACCAAGGTACACAAAAACGAGGTAGGTGTTTTATATTTCTATTTTAGACTATTTCAACTGGGCAACTAAGGTCGAGTGGTCTGAACTTCATACCGTCGACCTTGTCATAACATTAGCAAATTATCATTGACATTTTGTTTAGGGTTAGGGTTGTGGTTAGGGGTCAGGGTTGCGGCTAGCGTCAGAGTTGGGGTCAGAATTACAGTTAGAGTAAGGGTCAGGATTACAGTTAGAGTTAGGGTCAGGGCTCAGTGTTGTGGTTAGAGGTTAGGGGTCAGGGTCACGGCTAGGGTCAGGGTTGGGGTCAGGATTACAGTTGAGTGAGGGTCAGGGACAGGGTCAGAGTCAGGAATAGAGTTAAGTTGGAGTAGGGGCTATAGAGCTCTTATAAATCGCTCGGTATGAGATCTAGACAGCTCCAACTAAAGGTAGTTTAACACTGCCTGTAAGTGTAATTAGCGTTTGGCATGACATTATTGTAAATTTTATTTATCTTTTTGGCAAATTTGGAAATATTTTGTCGCTGCATTTTTAGAAATCTGAAAAGGCGAAGGCACCATCGTCTGTTAAATCCTCCGTTTGTCGAAGCACTGTAATTCCATCTAGAAAAGAAGAAGACATATTTGCTCAGTCGATGAGGTAGGAATTCATGTTTTACGTGCTTTCCAGTGCCCGGCAAAGTCACATTGACTGCTGGCTGATGCATGGTTACATCTTGCTACAAGTTTTATTGACTGAGAAGCCATTTAGGGGAACTATTGCCTCTGCGCTGGTACTGTGAGTTATTATTGGCAGATGGTTTCTTACGTCCCAAGTCGGTCTAAAATTTAAAATAACATTTAGAATAAACCCTACCAGACTGGAGATATCCAACAAAATCGACAGAAATTTGAGGCTGATTTCGCAAAAGCTCTCGGTTTCAAACATCGACAAACCACTTTTATTTGTCAGAAATTGAGTCAAAATCATATCAAACTGAGTGGAAAAGATTCAAAAAGTTTTGAACACGAAGATTGAAAATTAAGCACGTTAAGCGTCAGATTTTCATGAAACGAGCCCGCCATTGTATGTGGCCATCTTAACCACAGACAGCCGTGTTTCTTTTCACCTTTGAATTCTGGTATTCCTTGTCCACAGTTTGAGGCACAGACCATGAGCACGAAATGCACATGTGCTAAGCATTTCACTACCCAGCCCACTTTATTTACTATTTTAACGTTTTAAGCAAGATGAAGTTCTCCAAGGGACCTATTTTAAATTTGGCACCAATTGATCCCTCTCCCCCCCCCCCCATCAGGACAACAAAACTATACAATTGATAATTTTGCACTTTTTTATAACCAGAGTCACCTTTATCTATGAGACATCTTACTAATTTTCTGCCTATTAAAAGCAATAATTTTCTCTGTTCTAACGCTGATTAACCCAGCATTGCCTTATCTTATTAGTTTATTATTATTTTTTTTTGTTTTAGCCTTGGTGACTATTTAGAGACTGTTAAATTTGGCAGTTTGAAAAAGGATAAAAATGACACATCAGCTGATGTGAAACTAACAAGAAGAGGTGTTGATGGAGGTAATCATTCTGCTTTTACCAATTTATTCTAAAGTGGACCTATCACTTTTTGGAAGCTTGCATTTATGTAAAGACCTTTGATGGAAAGTTCATACTAAGTCAGGATGACGTTGGCAAAACATCAATATCTGTTGTCTTTTTTGAGTTATGGCCGTGTGAAGAAAATAATTGCTGACGTCATAGCAGGGATCTGCCTTAAGGCACAGACCATTGTATGGGTAATAATTGTAGCATATCTTCAGAATCAAGCCCCGAATTAGCTTAAGATGCGGTTCATGGGTGCTCCTGCATTACAATTTTGAAATTTGTAAGCTAGTGCCAGGCTTTTTCCAAGGCCCCTCTTTTGTTTGATTTCTTGGTCTTTGACTTTAGATACTTCCCTGCTGTGACGTCATATATTCCTTCCTTCACTCGGTCATAACTGAAAAGCGACAATTGAGATTGAAGTTTTTTAAACGTCATCCTTACTAAGTATGAAGCTCTTTCAATAAATGCGAGCTCACAAAAGGTGATAGGTCTACTTTAAGGCCATCAAATGTTAGTGTAACTACAATAATTTACATATTTAATGATTTTATTATGATTTGAAGTTTTTGAAATAATCAAGGCTTTTGCTTAATATTCTTCTTAGGAGGTTATTCTCCCACCAAAGTCATGTCTTTTATTTATTCTCTAAACCTCTAGGAAAAGATCAATAAAGATTATATTTTCAAATTGTTTGTGCCTGAACTACCTTGCCCTTTAGAGCCGTCCATCTTACCAAATAGAATTACGTTTTTAATAAAGAATTATTTCAGTGCCAAAATCAAATTTGTCTTTGTTCTCTCTTTAGATGAAGATGATTTCGATGATGCATTGCCGATGGATGTAAATTTTGTTTTCAAATCGCAAAGGTACACTTTTTAGATTGTAGACAATTGAAATTTTTTACGTAATGTCTTATATATAGTGGCTTTATTCTTGGTTGAGGGCTCTTCAAAGGATGATTGATAATCATTATGAGCTATTGTCGTTTCTCTTTCATTTATTCTGTTAATGCAGTTATTACTGGGAATTTTCTTTCTTTGCACACTACGATTTGTTTTCCCCAATAAACAAATCGATTTGTTTCCCCAATTAACAATCTATGTTGTCTTCAACAGCAAAAGTTCACGGTGTACTGACGGCTATTCTACAATTGTAACAATGAGATGTGATCCTACAGCTGCTGGCAAGGTATTCATACTTTTTGTTGCCACCAATAATTCCAATAATACCAGCGTACTCCCAGTCAAAAGTGACAGGAGCGAGTTATTTCCTGTGGTTCCTGTTGCTGGTTCTAGTGATCGAAGCGACAGGAGCTCATTTTTTCCCATCGCCATGGAGTTAGAACTTTTGATGACAACACCATCTTCCATCATTCTTCCTTGTCGTCTGCCATCCTAATGCAGTTTACCAGCGTCCTCCCAGTCAAGAGCGACGTGAGCAATCGAGTTATTTCTCGTGGTTCCTGTCGCTGGCTAATTTGTCATTGACATGAGCAACTCGTCCGCCAGTGATCCAAGCGACAGGAGCTCAGTTTGTTTCCATCGCCATGGAGTTAGAACTTACTCGTCCGCCAACCTACTGCAATTTACCAGCGTTCTCCGAGTCAAGAGCGACGGGAGCAATCCAGTTATTTCCGGTGGTTCCTGTCGCTGGTTAATTTTTCTGTGACATGAATGACTCGAGTGACTGGAGCGAGGCAAGCAATCGAGTTATTTATATATGACCACTGCTATCGTTAAGTTCCGTAAGCAGTTCCATAAACTGGTAGTCGCTTATGATGCTGGGATATAAAAATATAAGCATCAGTGTGTCGCTCATGTCGCTACGATCGCTGATAAGAAAAAAGTGGTTTCCATTGAATCGTTTATGTCGTTCCTGTCGCCGGCACGATTTTAAGCGACGAGAGCGACACGAGCGATCATATGGAAACCTGGTTATATGAATCAGGGTTTGCTCTATCAGTAGCAGTCTTTCTTTAACTGTTGTTTTTATTATCGTTATTATATTTCTTTTACTAGGGATTTGTAACAACCTCACCGAAATGCCCAACTGGCACATGTGATGGATGCATGTGAGTAAACAAAATATATTTTAATTTATTCTTGCTAGCACGTGAAAAACGAACTCGTCCATTTCTTTCAACCCGAATCGAAGTTCATAGACAAAAACAAAGACCAATAATATATAAGAAAAGCGCAGATATATATGTCTTTGTAGACTCTGTGAAATTGCTATATTTTGCTTATACAATGAGAAAATATGGCATATCCATGATTTCAAAGTTGTAACAACATTTATGAGTCTAGATGAAAAAGGGGGCCAATTAGAGTGAGGGTTTTATTGATGGGTTAAAACACGTCGTTTTCAATGCTAAAAATTGTCAGACTATAGATGTGCAAGGTTTTAGTTTATGTCAAAAAAGAAACCATTACCCGCAGTGGGTCATTTTTCTTGGCCCTTAGACAAACTGTTAATGAAATTATTTTCTTTCCTATTATTTCGCCATCTCTTGCCTCTGTTTCTTGAAATGCTGAAGCTGTATTTCTTTTGTCATTCCTGCTTTTGGGCTCGTGTGTCAAGTCAGGCCTAATCGCCTACCGTCGGGAGTTAATTGGACAACATGTTTATAAACTTTTAGCCACAAGATCTCTCAGAGAAATTTTTTATAACCTTAGTAATTTTTCCGACGTCCTATTTCCTCAAACAACGCCTTAATAAAGACATTTTTAAAAACGTGTAACTTCATTTCTAGGTTTCATTTCTTCTGGCACTCTGAGAATGCTTGCCCGTTATGTTCCTACAATGACTATCAAAACATTACATCCGCTTGTAACGTAAGTCTTAGATATTAAATCTTATATTTCAATCGCTGTGCGTAGCATGTGGTCTGCCACTGTTGCACGTACTGAGTTAGTTGTTGTTATCACTGCAAGATTTAGCTGTTGAGGATTTGAAGAACCAAGGACGATCGCATGGTCTATCTACCGGCCCTCGGACCTATGGACCATGGGCCGCAGACCATATCCCCAAACCACCAACCGCCATATTTTATATTGCGTCATCCCTTGTTAAGCTGCTTCCAGCCGTTAGTTTTTTATTCACAGCGATCCAAAGGGCTCATGTAGTAAGTCCAGATACCTACTGTACACGTATTTCAATAAGAATTGTTTTATAAGAGACCCAATACCTGGGGCTGCTGAGCAGTTAAGAAAATTTTGCTCCTTTGACATTCTATTTATTCATTTATTAATTCTGAATGTGGTAAGCCCCACATCCACATCTATTTATGGTATTTTATTTGTAGAAAAGGGTAGCTGAGGAAAATGATCTTTATGACGATAAATTATATTGTGTCTTTCTTACGCTAATCTAACTTTCGTTTATCGTTGTTAGTATTTGTGCTTGATTTGCATGTGATATTCTCTTCTTCGCTTTAACTTCATGTTCCCGAATAGATCTGAATATACGATTTTCTGAGAGTTTCTTAACTGTACAGTAGCGGAGCTATGGTCCGTGGATAATTGTCCATATAGACCATGTCCAATCTTACAGCTCTAAACATGCAATCGTGTCAAACAGATTTTTTCTGAACTTTCTGTCATTGCTTTTGTAGAAAGGAGAAGTGAAAACACATTATGTTTGGAACTATCCAAAGTAAGTAGCATGATTTCAAGTCAAGAAATACTCTAAAAAATTCCATCTTCCTAGCCCTACTAAATATCAAAGGCTTGTCATGATAATTTATGACTATCATGTCTAATACAAGATGCTAATCTGTTTATGATTATTCTTAGGCTTTGCAGAGATGGTGTCGCTCTTCCAGAATCTGTCACCAGAGTGTGTACTGTTTTCGAACGAACAATTCTAGATTTAAAAGTAAGATGTCTTTGAATTTTAAACGACGCGCTACCTGCAAGACAATCTGGCATTTATTTAGTGAGATAATATTTCGTCGTGGTATGACAGTTGTTCTTTCGTGCTAAACTGTGTAAAAGAAAAATTTAACTATAGCATAAGATAACTTTCAAATCTTGCTTGCGATGAAAAGGAATAAAATAGAAAACAGAAACTCATTAACATAACAGAAGAGATAATAAAGACCAAATTGTTCAGCAATTTTCGTCATAGTATAAACATGTCTTCTTTCGTGCTAAAACCGTGTAAAAGGAAAATTCCACTAAAGCATAAAATACCGGTCGGATCTTGCTTGCGATGAAAAGAAATAAAATAGAAAACAGAAACTCGTCAACATGACCGAAAAGACAATAAAGACCGAACATTGCCAACAATATTTCGTCCTCGTATAAACAGGTCTTCTGTGGGGATAAACCGTGTAAATTAAAATGCCACTATAGCATTAGATGCCTGTCGAATCTTGTTTGCAATAAAAAGAAATAAAATAGAAAACAGAAACTCTTTAACAAGACAGAAAAAATGTAAAAAGTCAAACTATTTCAACAATATTTTGTCTCGGCATGCATTACATGTCTTTTTTCCTTTGTTGGGCTGCATATTTGCTATTTTCCAATTAACGTATTGTTGCCACTGGAAAGCGAGTGTTTGGTCAAAGCGTCTCAGCATTTATCTAACACTCATTTGCATTCATTTTTAGATATTTCTCTTGGTGTTCTGTGGAATGGCACTTCTTTTAATCATGGGGATACTTTTTCTATGGTACAGAAATCGAAAGTAGGTCGTTTTAACTTCTTTTGACATAGTCTTCTTATGTTGTCTCTGTGGCGCAGTAGCGTGCTAGAACTTACAGCCACACAGGTGTGAGTGGTGAGTTCAAGCCACGGTCTTAGAGATAGCAACCTTAGGCAAGTTGTCAACACAATTGTGTCTTTCTCTACCCAAGTATAAATAGGTACCTAGTTGGTGGTTATGAGCGCCGTGAGGGGGTAAGCTATGAAATTAATTGATTGGCCCTAGGGCTAGAAATAAGACTATAAAATACAAATTATCTATTTTTATTTTGTTCTTATTTTGTTGATGTTAACTGATGTAGATCGCCACATGCACTTGATATCGTTGCCTTATAATTGATGGGTTTATGTGCTAACGACAAAGGGACCACTTAATAGCCGAGGACCAGTGTAATCAGTGTGACCAATGTTTTCCCCCTTGATGTGACCACACAACGTGGTTCCGTTTCGTAGCAGAGGCAAAACTGAATGCAACACTTCAACTAAAGACCTCGTTTAAGAAATATTTTTGAAAATATCACCAAATAATATTTTGACCCCAGATTCGGATTCAGCACCAAAACTGTGCCGTGGATTCAAATTTTCTTATTCCTATACCTCATATTCTTGACGAATTTTTAATTGGAATTAAAACCAAGAATACTAGGAGTATAACAATTTGCATCCAGTCCGAATTTGGAGTGTTGAATCCTAACCTGGTGTCAAAAATAATGTATGGAGTTATTTTCAAATACTGTATTTCAAAAAACAAGGCCGTTAGTTGCAGTGATGAGTTGCATTGCTGCTTTATTCCTATGTTTTGTATCTTCGTATTGTGCAATTTTGAAAAGAAAAAAATTACTGGCTGCCATGAGTTTTGAATTATTTGGGTCTTTTTTCAATTGTAGCACGAGTGATTCGAAATCGCCACTGTCCTATTGGTGTTGTCTTTTTTGTTTTACAGACTCAAGTATAAATATAGCAGATTGATTGACGAAGCCAGCTACAAAGATGGCGAATTGCCGGCCTCTGAGAAATGTACTTTGGAAGAGGGAGAAGAAGACGAGGTTAGTTAGCGTTTTACTTTGATAAAGGCAGTGTGTCGAAACGTCAGTTAATGATAAAGACATGAATACACAAATTACCAGCACAAAATAGAGGATAATTTTGAGCACCCTTTTTATTGTGCCAGTAACACTTCTCTGTAATATTTTTAATTCAAATTCCATCTTTGGGGGAAATAGCCGCACTTTGGTCATTATGTTGACATTTTTATTCGTATTTCAGATTGTTTTATCACGTGGACCTTCGGGTAATGGAAGGCGAATTTTGGATCGTCTTAGAAAAATTGGAAGCCCCAAGGTGAGTTTCAGCTAATTAATATAATTTAACATTTACCTTTTTTTGATCGTTTCTGACAATGTCCAGTTGGTGGTCCCATAGACAAGAACAGACTCTGCTCTGAAAATATTGTATGCACCTTGATTGGCTGATATCAGAATGTAAGCAAGCAAACTTGTGAATGGAATTAATAAGCAGTGAAACAGAAGCAGTGAAACTGGAGACTGAAAGCAAGGTTTTTATTTTGGAGGAGCTAGCATTTCAATGGAGATCAGATCAGCACCTGACTGTACCAAGTTTCGATCTCTTCTTAGTAATTTCAGCTCTTTAAATTTTAATATTTCGCATATTTTCTATTTTTTTAATAAAGCTTGATTATTTTGTATATTTTATTTTTGTATTTTTCTTTTGATAGTAAATTATCTTAGGCACAGGACAAACGAATATATAAGTTTACAGTTTTATATCCCTGTGTATATTATTGCTAACACGTTAATGACGTTTATTTCCTGTTTAAAGATTTAACATACATACATACATAGCATAGCAAAGAATTTATTTTTTCTTTAAAAAGTTTGCTTTTTTACCGTCAGAATCGTGATGATTTTGGGGACTTTGAAACAATAAATTTGACAGAAAGACAAGCAGAACATTCTTCTGGGGATGAAATATAAAATAATAAAGGTTGGTCAAATTATTCCTTATTTCAAATGGATGACTTTTTGTTTCTGGATCTCCAGCAGCTTCGTTTACACGAGAGAAAGTGGATAGGATCCTAGCAAATCATATGGGTGATAGGGAGAAAAAGATAATTATCATCTCCTTCTGTCATTTCAATTATTGCCCATTAATATGGATGCTATGCAGCAAGAGTAGCCATGATAAACTTGAGAAAATAAATTAACGAGCCCTATGCCTGGCATACTCAGACTATTCATCATCCTATGAAGCTTGGCTTGCAAAATCTGAAGAACCAAGCGTTCATGTCCAGTCGGTTAGGCTTTTGGCTCTTGAGGTTTATAAAACATTAAAAAGCCTCAATCCTACCTTCATGACAGACTACTTCTCAGCTAAGATAACTAGTCATGATCTCCGCATATCTAAACCACTTGAGCCAAAAATATGGAACTCACTCCCTTCTGAAATAAAATCAGCTTCAAATAGTAAACAGTTAAAAAAAACTGATCAAGAATTGGTTTCTTGATAACCAATGTTCATGCTCATTCTGCAAGATGCAGTAGAATACAAAACTTAATGCAATCTCTGAATTTCGCTTTATGTTAGTTTAAATTAGTGTATCCACTACTGTAGATACTAACATTAGATAATTTTACACTACAAAATTGGATGTGAAATGGGTCGGGTCTTTCGGTACGGATGCGTTTGTGCCTCCTTTTCGAAGAGAGCCAGTTTTGGATCGGATCTGCCTGTTTACACGATGCAGAAGTACATTGGATCTGAAATGGATGGCTTTCAAAGCGATCCAAAGTAGGTTCGCAGTGCAATCCTGTGCATTCGCGGCTCCAGAAATAGAAGATCGAAAGTAGTTGTCGACACAGCCAGCTAACATTGAAATCGCAGAAGCAACTGGCAGAATTGATTAAAATGAAAACGGAAACTTAAAAAAAAAAAATTCAAGAACTGAACTTTCTTCGCATTTGCAAACAATGTACGTAAATTCGTTTTAGATATACATATGAATTGATTGATTCAAGGAATAAAATCCAAAGTAGGTGGGATATCTGAACCAGAACTAGATCGGCTCTGTGAAATTTCATGTAAACGCCTATAAGTAACAACAGTAGATCCGATCCACTTTAGATCAGATTCATTTTGCTCGTGTAAACGGGGCCACTGATACAGTTTCTTGCAAATTATCGTGTATTGTAAAAAATAAAGTATATCTTCAGAGAGTTTGTTGGTCGACCCCCTGTTGGTTTTTTAATTTTCGTTAAGTATCAATGTGCCATTGTGCATTTTAAGGGGG
>WUAR02171109.1:4866-17427 GCA_015164055.2 Chrysaora achlyos
GCTAACATAATAAAGACCTAAGATCTCTTAAGGGAAGACCAAAGACCCCTAAAGAGAGGACCTGCAGCTAACATAATAAAGACCTAAGATCTCTTAAGGGAAGACCAAAGACCCCTAAAGAGAGGACCTGCAGCTAACATAATGAAGACCTAAGATCTCTTAAGGGAAGACCAAAGACCGCTAAAGAGCGGACCTATAGCAAAAATAATAAGGAACAAAGATCTCTAAAAGGAAGACCAAAGACCTCTCAAGAGAGGACCTATAGCTAAAATAATAAGGAACAAAGATCTCTAAAAGGAAGACCAAAGACCTCTAAAGAGAGGACCTATAGCTAAAATAATAAGGAACAAAGATCTCTAAAAGGAAGACCAAAGACCTTGCAAGGGAATACCTGAAAATGTAATGAGACCTAAGATCTCTATAGAGAAGATGTAAAACAAACAAAAAGAAGAACAAAATTCTCTACAGGGAAGACAAAAGACCTTAGAGTGCTTGTTAAGTGGAAATATTTTTTCTTTCAAAAGTTAAATATTGCAAATTTTGACACACTGATGCTGTTAGAAGTCTGTTATTGCACGCAAATATTTTGTATTCTGTTCAGGCTGGTATTCAAATCTAAACTTGCTGTGATTGTAATCCTTTGCAGAAAAGTTACATCTGCCATTTTCTTTTCAACTCTTATTTGGTATTTGCTTGCCCAATCCATGTTGTACCACCCAACTGACCTGTGCTGCAGTGATCTGTGCTGCAGTGATCTGTGCTGCAGTGATCTGCGCTGCAGTTATCTGTGCTGCAGTGATCTGTGCTGCAGTGATCTGTGCTGCAGTGATCTGTGCTGCAGTGATCTGCGCTGCAGTGATCATCCATTTTGAGTCAGACAGTGCTATCAGTCCCAACACGATGGGTCCTCATGATTACTGGAAACATCTTTCCATCATGTCTTGCACATAAAAAAAGGGTAACTTTGGGGGCTAAAAAAGGTGCAAATAGCTAATTATCTGCCAAATAATGTATTTGGAAGCAGCATAAATCTCTACAACAGAAAAATTAACAAAAACATAACCAGTTAGGTTTTTACCTAACAAGCACTTTAAGAAGTTCCAAGAGACACTGTCAAATTCAATGTTACCATTGCTTGATTGAATGAAAACAACAGTTTTGAACAAAGGGGGCAATTTACATACTTCTCTTTCTCTCGTTACCCTTTTACTCATACGAAATTAAGACAGAGGTCTGTTGCATTGACATTCTTTCAAACTTTGTGGTAAATTGTAGTTAGTTAAATAAATCTTTCTCACCCTTATGGAATAGAGATTTTGTTCACCATATCCTCGTGGCCACCATGGTTTTATTTGCACACCTTCAGCAATTATTTTGCAATAAATTTTATTGCTACCAGCTTGAATAACAACCTTTTCTGTTTTCTGCAAACTGGTTTCTAAAACAGCAAATCTGACATACAATGTTTCATTTACTTCCGATGGGCAATCAAGGGTAGCACTTGCCAACAACACCCAACCTGATTTAACAGCCCTGCGTTCAGTTTGCACCAGAACATTCACAATACTAGTCCCTGAGAAACATTCAAGAAATACTGAATTTGACACTCCTTGTGTTGGAAAAGATGGACCAAAATCCCAGCCAAATGAGCAAGGCTCTTTTCGTATAAAATTACTGTGGCATTCTCCATGAAGAACCTCTGGGTAACAATTAGGAAGAATTGAATAGTTATATTTAATTTTGTACTCTTCACTCTTGATTAGCGCAAATTGAATTGGTGACACCAACCGTATACTGATGGTATTTTGGCCTGGTTTTAATGCTTTTGTGACATCAAAGTGAGAGGGAACAAACTTGTTATAACTTGTTCCGATTTCAACATCATTAAGGTAGACATATCCAATTGTGTCGATTCCATTTAGAACCAAATTGATTTTTTTGAACTTAAACAATCCTGAGGATGCATCAAATTCTTTTTTAACCAGCCAGTGATGCATTGAAACCCATCTGTAGGCTCTATCGTTGTATCTGAAGTAAGGGTCTTTCAAGATTCCTTTTTTTAGCAATGCATTGTGTATAGTAAAAGGTACATCGGCAGTAAAATATATTTTTGATTCATTCAAGCTTGAGCCTAACCATCCTTTGTTCAAATCGACAATATTGGGTTTTCTTGGAAGCGAAACGAATACTTCCGCATCTGTGAATAGGCCAAGATAAATGAAGACGATTTCTATGACTACATGCAGGAGTGAATTAAGGTTTGCCATATCAAAATGGAGAGATTTAATTATTGATTATGGCAGACAAACAGATATTTTCTGTTTCTAAGTTGCTTCCATGGCTGCTGTACCTGAATCAGCCAAGGACTAGGGCCTGCCACAGCAGTAGAAAGGACAACCGCATGCTAACTGGATGGAGAGTGAGAATGAGATTGGGAATCACATTCAGAATGAGAATTATATTCAGAATAACATACGAAATGCAAGTAATCGTTAAATAAATTCGTCATTTTTTTGCCTTACTTAGATGAAATTGAGCATTTTCTATCAAGCTAAATGGTCTAATTACCAAAAATTAAAGCAAAAGGCAGCGTTACAGCGCTTTTTGATTTTTCTATTGTTCTCTAATTAACGTGCTTTCTACACGAATATTCGAGAAAACGGAATGAAAAATCCAATTTAAGAAATCTTTTCGTGGAATAATAGCCAGTTGCCATCTAGAGCACGTACTGTTTTGTGTAAGAAACCCTTATTTTTCAAATCCGGCTCTAGAAAGCACGAAACACTTTCGAGCCGAATTTAAAAAGGTAAATGTAATTCTCAGTTTTTGTTGTAGGAATAGCTTCAACAACAATAAAGTACTTCATGTAAACACCATGTATGTTATGTTGCACGTTATGAACTTTCTGTACAAATACAAGTTCTGTAAAGTTAAAGATTGGGTCATCATATAATTGCAACGTTATAACTTTGTCTCTGTCTTGAGTTCTACTGCGTCACAGCAAATTCTACTACATTTTAAGGGGGGGAGGGGGGGGGGGGCGTTAAAAAGGGGCGTTAAATCTACGTAAAATTTAAAATGAATTGCATTCTTTATGAGTTATTTATTATCATTAATATTGTAATGTCCGCTAATTAGCATCATTATGGCAAATGTTTACCTTGCATTAGCGAGGCACTCAGCGGTGGATAGAAATATGAAAGTTCTTCTGTTCTTGCAAGTTTTATTACAAAATAAATAGCATTCTTTTAGGTCTAAAAATCAAGAATTCAATAAGAATCATAAAGAAGCTAGGCCATTTGCCGAAGGTATCCTTATTTGGCTTATTTCCGCTTTGCAATGGCCACCAAGGTTATATCATTTCTAAGGGAAGCAAAGACCAAAGTTGATGAGGTAAGCCTCTGCTTAAGCTAATCCTATTGCTATGTTAGATATTTGCATCATCAGATCTCATAAATTAACTTCCGGAGTCAAGTGGTGTGAGGGTTGTGTCTATGCCCCATGGGAACATAGATATACTGAAAGAGCAGCACCTTTTCCGCTCTTCCTCAGGCAATTCGCGGGACTTGATATGACTTAACGTGGTTAAAAATATAATGGTTGCACTTATTATGGTCTAGGCCAGTCAGTGCCATTATATCAACTTCCTTGGCTATTTATGACGTTTGTGCAAACTTATTTGAAGCAATTGTGGACAAAAAATGTGTTTGTTGAATTTTCCTTGACTTTGCTAAAGCCTTTGATAATGTAGACCATAGGATACTAATAAGTAATCTTGAATTTTAAGGTATTAGATGAATTCCTCTAGACTGGTTCAAATACTACTTGAAAGAAAGATACCAAAGAGTTTTTTTTTTTGGTGGTAGTAAGCTTTCTAGTGATTTGGATGTCAAATGTGGTGTACCTCAAGGAAATGTGTTGGGTCCCTTGCTTTTTTATTATGCATTAATGACATCCTAGAAGCGTCCAAAATTTAGAATTTTCATCGGTTTCCAGAGGATACAAGTTTACTCTATTCCAATGAATATTTGAATACATTAAAAAGGCATAATGTACAGAACTAAGTAATATAGTAATACTGACTGGCTTGCTGTTAATAAACTAAAACTCTAGATAGTAATGAATTTAATTTGTTGGTTATCAAGTCCTGTCAGAAGAAAGCATGTAAATCTATCAATATTGCCATTAACCATGATGAACTAAAACAGTCAGTCTATGTAAAGTACCTTAGAGTTCTGATAGATGAAAATCTGAAAGCCTCGGTTTTCTAACTAAGATATTTCCTTCCCAAGGATATTTTGCTTACAACTCACATTTCCCCACATATTAACTGTGAACTGGTAAGCTTAGGAGGAGCATACTCGAAGCAGAAAAAGCTCAAGCAAGCAGTGATTCTATTCAAAAACAGGACAGAGCACAGTGAACCTTTATTTCAATCATAAGGCCTCCATACTTTCAATGATACGCACAAAATTTTTGTTTGAAGTTTCAAGATACAATTTTGTTAGTTGTATTGGTAATTTTTTGACCTAACAACTGTGAGCCATAGCATTAGAACCAGACAGGCTACAAATGGTAACTTTTTCCAGCCTTAGATTAGAACTAATTATAAGTCTCTTTTTCTAATGAATAGTCCCTTCTTATTCTTTTCTTATGTTTATAATTTTTTTTACTATTTCTTTCACGTATCTCATTTGTACTTCTTTTTTTGTTAAAAAAAATAGGTTAATTCCTTGAATAATCATAGATTTAAAAGATCAATGTGAATAGTATTTGTAATTTTTCATGTATGTTAGCACTAAGGGCATGTGGTTTGGATAGAACAGGTAACACCTCTTCATATAATCAATCATCATAATAATCAATCTCACAAAATCTTATGTTCTGACACATTGCTGCTTATGTATGAAGACATGTCGTACAGTGATGCAAAGAGTGCCAAGTACAGAGGAGGGATTAGTGATAGTAAGATGAACCGTAAGCCAGAGGGTGTAAATTCCTTCCATGTAAAGGGGACATATCTTGCACTGTTGCTAAGATAGCCCAAAAGTTCATAGTGCTACCCAAAATTACATCCCATGAATGTCCCAGGTGGGGGTACTTGTCAATTTTTATAACACATATATATCATAAGGACAGAATATTTTTGGCTGCAGTGTTGAAGATGCAGTGTTGTTGCTAAAGTGACTATTTTTTTGTTCTTCAAAATTCAATTGTATTTTTTGTCTGCTAAATGTTTGATATAAAATAAGTTGAAGTAATTCTTGATATAGCAGCTGTAAACATGCCTGTCATTGAACTCACCAAATCCCTCATGGGTATAATATTTATGCTTTGTAGATTTTTTGAACCTTTTCAATTTTTCTGTTACCTATAGCTAATTGAAACTTCTGGAGATGGCAATCTTACTTTGGTGCACATTGTCATTGGAAATGAGGCTGCAGACCTGGACTCCACTGTTGCCAGTATTGTCTATGCATTCCACTTGCATACCAAGGCGGGCACCAAGGTATCTATATCAATGTAAAATAATGTTATAATATATATATTGCAATAAAAATCAAACTGCTTTGGCCTTACAGACACATATTAATTTAAACTGCTTATAGATTATTTTCAGCGTAAGGGAACCCCATAATTTAAGGGGGACATTCAATAAAACAATTGTTTGAATTTTGTGCTGAACCCTTGTCAAGTTAACTTGAGCATGACACACAATATTTTTAAATGATTTTATTTTTATCCCTGCAGGCTCGGTCCACCTTCTTCCCTTACTTAGTTTGACGAAAAGGAAATTCCAACTTTTTGATAGTTATATATATATTTGTCTGATTATGCAAGATAGCCCTTAACCAATTACAGTATTATGAGCTGATTATATAGAAAAATAAATATATCTACCACTAATTAGAATTATATGAAAATAGCAAAATAAATATATATAAATCTTGTCAATGATTAAACTACTGCAATGAAATATGAAATTAATCAGATATGATATAAAGCCATGTGTATTACAATGAATTAAAATGTGAAATTTATTTGATATTAGACCAGGCGGAGAAAAGGGGAATGGTCACCCGAAGGCCAAATTTATGGGAACAACTTACATGAACTTCCTCGTACCGCCGAATTCATGTAAGAAGAACAATGCTAGAATGTCAATGTCTCCAGAGGGAGGTCGAATATTGACAGCATCATCAGTCGAAAGTTTCCAGCATTAACCAATGCCACCAACTTCGTGTTTGCTTCTTCGTGGTTATAGACCAGGCGGAGGAAGTCATCGAGTATCGTCCCAGAAGGGGAAATTTATGGCATAGGGTGGATTTGGTCAATCTCGGGGCGCTGATTTGAAAATCGATGATATTGGTGGTACCCCCATACAAGTGGAAAGTCTGCGTCGTTTGAAAACAAATTCAAGATGGTAGCACGTTCCCCTTTCTAGAAACATTCAATTTGGGGTGTTTTTCGGTTCCCGTCAATAGGGCATCCTGTACAAAACACGAATCTTGGTGCACACGCAAGGCGCTGGAAAATTTCGTGCCGGTTTTTTTTGGTACATGGGCAAGTCGGCACGGCGCATCCTTCTGTGCCAGTTTGGTCATCATTGGGCGTGGTCTTGACGTCATTATGACGTCATAACGTGTCAAAAAATCACGAAAATCGAGAGGTGCAAGCGAAAAAGTCCGGCATTTTGACGTGGAACATGGTACCTCTAATTGGTGCCCATGGTTGGGCACACGAGTCCATGGCGCATCTACTGACGGGCCGAAAAATGGGGTGCGATCCTCTATGACGTCATGGGGGCAATGTGAAATGTGCCCTTTTTTCGAATTTTTTTTTAGAGAGAGAGACGGGAAAAGTGGTGCAACGGGGGTAATCGGGTACGGCGAGTTGAATGGTGCCAGAATTTTGGAAATCGGAAGGGGTCCTGACGTCATTATGGGGTGTAGAATATTGCAATTAGAAATCAGGCCCACAATTAGAGAGAGTCAAGTGGAATGCCCTCTCCTGCCCATGTGTGGTGACACGGAGGTGGCACAAAGGTCATACGACCATTGGTTTCCGAATGGCACTGGTATTAGAGAGACAGGGGAACATTCTGCGGAGACATGTCCCAGTGTTGGTTTTTCGCCCAGAAAAGTTTGCAAACGTGTGTGCAACTCGGGTTTTGGTGCGGATTCGGCATACTGGTGCCTATAGCTACAAGTGTCTCTAAAAAAATGGCACTCTTTAGGTGTTATGACGTCATAGGGACAAGTGCCGATTTGACATTTGGTCCACAATTTGTCATCCCAATATCTTTGCCCCTGTGCATGGTACCTCGATGAAACATTGGCACAATAGAGAGGGCTACGTTGGGAAACTGTACAGCAAGTACCGAAAATCGATGTTATACGGGCCAATCCGGGGGCTTTCGGCCTTGTTTTGACGTTTAAAGACTCGTTTTCGATCAAAATGGAAATTCTCCTCTCAAATTGTGTTTTATCATGTTGCATGCTACTTGAATGAACTAAAATGATGAAATATAGTGTCTAGGGATACAAAAACATAATTTAAATAATTTTTGACTAAGTCCTGCATTTTACAAATAAAGATTGAAATAGGGTTGAATTATCGCCAAGATTCATTTCTATCTTGGTTGAAAAAGTTTTCCTTGGTTTTTGTACAAAATGCTCTGAATTTCCTTCTAAACTTGCTTCCAAGAATGAAATCGAGGCTGGAAAAAAATAGTTATTGCTGAAAAAATTATTTGCGTATCTCCCACTTACACCTCTCTTAACTCCTTTACGACCCTTAATGCTGTAGTCCTTGTATGTGTCACAGACAAATCTACTTTCGTTTACCGGGCTGAAATTGTAGCAAGGGTTTTGGTCGCAATTTGTCTGATTATACATGTAGGGCTAATCAAACTTCGTGTGGCTGAGGCAAGGTCCAAGCAGTACGTGTTCAATTTCTCCGCAGGTGGCAGTTCATCTGGGCTTACGATTGTAAGGTCTCTCATGGCAGCAATTAAATAATTCGCTCGTAATGGTCTTCATGATGGCAGCATCTGCTGTGCTGCAAGTGGAAGTTGTAGAGTTGTCTACACCGGCCATGTGCTTGTTCGAGTGTGAAACTAGAACGCCAAAATGACCCTTTGAAAGGAGGGCTCTTTGAAAGGTCAGCCTAGTCTTCACTGATGAATCCTTGTAGGTTGTCAGAGACACTCTTGATAGGACCAAAAAAGACTTCATCTGCAGAGCTCTTTGTCAAACTCAGTTTAAATTCCTCCATCCGATCTGTTCCCCGCATCTGCTGACGTTTTGATCTACGGGATAGTCAGACACCAAATTGTGCAGCTTTGTCAAGTTCTTGGCTTAATGGATTGATCCTTCAAAGCCTCAGGCGCCATATTCATGTCGCTGTGATTTTCAGACAAACTGATGGTGTGATGCTTCAGTTGGACGTCCCAGTAGATGATGTTTGAGATGAAGCAGGATCGGTTAGTTGATGTGATACCTGCTAACCAGAAGATACCTCGGAGCTTTTGCTCAAACGAGCTGAAGTCAACGAAGAGCAAGAAGCTGAAAGTGACGAGTACAGTGACTCTGAAGACGCTTTTAAAGATGATATGCTAGCAATACCATTAGTGTTGTTTATCAGTTAGTCATAAAACAGCGCTACATAGCCCTTATGGAGGAAAATTGTAGGTCCAACATATTCTTATGTATTTGGGCCTTTTAAGATGTGCCTCGAGAGATAGAAATTGTACAATTACGGAATTTCATCATCAAGAAAATGAGGCAGTTGGCCCCCTTAACAGTCCTAAATTCAATTTTAAACATAGATGATCAGCAAAGATGCTTAATCTACTTTTAGATTTTACCTATCTCGATTTAAAACTGTTTTCTCGTTGGTTTCATTTATCTACAAAACCGAGACTTTAAACACGAAAACGAGGCTGATGGCCCTCCAAAATCCCCGTATAACATCGATTTCGAAATAAGCGCCCTCGAATTGACCAATCGCACTTGGTCCCATAAATTTCTCCCTCGAGTGACCATTCCCCTATTCTCCGCCTGGCCTATATCAATTAACTATTATATTTAAATTTTTTTGACCTCTTGCTTGTCTGCTATTTCTTCCTATGTAGAGCATTTAGAAGGGGTCATTTTTAGGAAACTAGTCAGAGATTTAGTTGCCAAATTTATTTGCTGATTTATCTTGCAAGGAGGTAAATTTCGAATATGATTGCAAAAAGCTGTGCAGCGAAATGTTTACATAAAATTTAGATCAATCAATACCAAGTCACTCTTAAAATATCAGATAGAGAGATATATGGTCTGATGTAGAAAAAGATGTAGTTATTATATCAAATAAGTTGTTTTTGAAAATATATTATATTCAGTTCCTGTTAAACCAGTCCATTATCTTTCTTATGAACTGATGGATGTCAACCGAGAGATTACTCAGCATCATCAGTTTCAAATTTATTTCAAGATCACTATTTTAAGGATGTCAGTGAGTGTATGGAGAAAGTTGTGATATTTTCTCAGAGTCAGAGAAAGGAGGGGGGAAATTTGAAAAGTTGTGTCAGAGATAGGGGGTTGACATAAATTCTATGGATTAGCATGAGGTACACCAGATAGTAGGAGTGCAGGTGCCGGATATAAACCAACAACTAAAATACAATAAATGTTAAAGTGTTAATTCAAAATAATGTTTTGGAAAGTTTATAATTGTAACACAACTGCAGTTCAAATGTAGTAAAATGAATTAAGTTAAGTAGAAGTGTTTAATGGTTTGCCACTTTAACTCTGTTTGTTGTAGGCAAAAGACTGCCAAGCAGAGATCTTTCTTCCAATTATCAATATTCCAAAAGAGGATTTTGCATTGAGAACCGAAATCACTGCTGTGTTTGAAAGGATTGATTTTCCAGCAACAGAAGACCTAATTTTTAGAGAATCGTTTCACAGCTTGGCAAAGGTGACCAAATATTTAGATATTGTTCTGGTTGATCACAACGCATTGCCTTCCGAATCTAACTCACTACATCCATTTGTCACAGGAATTATAGGTGAGTGTAGATCAAAGAGTGACTATGGCTTGATGTATAATAAAGAATTTTATGTTAGTGTATATACCTAAAAAAGGGTTCGTTAAGAGTTATGAGTTATTGCTGAGCATTAAAAATCTTCCTCATTAAGTTTTTTGGAATAACCATGAATAATCTTTGCTTTTGCCAAGTTCCATTATCACAGTTGCATTTCGTAGCAAAAAGGGGAGAAGGAAACTCTAATACAATTATCCAAGTTGAGGCTGTTCAAAAGCCTTCTCTGAGGCTCGAAGCTGAAATTATACAGCTTATTGTCCACATTGCTTTAGTCGATTAATTCATTCATAAAGTGTAGCATATTGATTGGCCAAGTTAGGGCAGAACCCTTAAAACCTATGCAAGATTCGATTCAAAATGACGCAGCTTTATCCTCCTCCTCAGCCTCTGGACCTCCCAACTTCTGCAGGCATTTCAAAATTGTTATTTATTTTCAAAGGAACACCAATAATCTATAATTGAGTTTCGTGGTCGTTATTAGCATCTTGCACCAAATATATATCGTTAAATATTCTGTGAATGGCTTTGTTTATGACTGAGCGTGTATTATTCCACGCAGGATTTAAATCAATAAATTCATTTTTTATTTTCTTTACAATCCAAGGGTATTCGCTTAATACCTTGCATACCCCGACGCCTTGCCAATGGTATTGGATTTTTATCATAAAACCGAATAAAAAAGCTAGCTTATTTTGACAGCTTATGTGTTATTTAAACACACGAAAAGCCATTTGAAAGGGCTAGCAAAGAGTAAGAAGTAAACCGTACATATGTATGTAAGAACAATTCGAAAATATAGATTACTCAAGTTTAACGTTTCGCTTACGCTTCATCAGAAATAAAATATTATTTATTTATTTTTAGTTATTTATTTTTTTTTTCTGATGAAGCATAAGTGAAACGTTAAACTTTAGTACTCTATATTTTCGAATTCTTTAGTAAATTTATATAGTTGATAATAAGAAGCTTTTGATTTATTATGTATGTATGTATTTATTATGTATGTATGTATTTATTTATTATGTATGCATGTATTTAAAGTCGCTGTTTTGTTATTTTAGATCACCATCATGACAGCGGTACCTTCCATGATCCTTACATTGTTAAGAAAATTGAATCCGTTGGCTCTTGCTGTACTCTGATAGCCGAGAACATTTACAACCAAAATGAAGAGCTGTTTAAGGAATACCCTGTAGCAGAGCTACTGCTATCTGCTATTCTTCTAGACACCGTCAATCTGGCAGCTGACTGCGGAAGAACATCTGCAAAAGACGTTGAATTTGCGGAGGAGCTTGAAGAATTATCCCGAATTCCTAGGAGCGAGCTGTTTGAGATTGCGCAGAAAGGTAAGCATTCCTTTTGAACTTTCTCCTTCTTGCATACTCCGAAAGTTAATTTCCCCGTGCATGAGCTTTGAAAAAAGCTAGGGTTTGAAGCTGAAACCTGATTCGCTTCGGCTTGATCGTTTGAATTCATGTCGCTATTTGTCACAGATTGATTTCTTGTTTCTTTTTTCTATTTCTACTTGTATCATTTGCTTCGATCAAGTGACCTTTTCAAAACATTTATGTAATGCATACCAGAGTATAATGGAGTGTAGAAACAATTATGTCGGGACATCATCCCACTCGTGTTTCAAAAAGGCAACCCTCTAGTTCAGTTTAATAAATTTCCCTTTTTTAATACCTATGACGTTTACTTTATTTTGTCTTGTTATCAAAATCTCTTGTAGCAAAGTTTGACATATCTCGACTGTCGTGCTACGACATGCTACGAAAGGATTTCAAGATGGTTCCTGGCTCGAGTGGCTCTTCGAGCATAGCAATATCCAGTATAACCTTGTCTTTATCAGAATTCATCGAAAAAGAGCAATGGCTTGAAGATGCAGCCTCGTTTCTGCAAAACAATGAATATCAGCTTATAATATTGATGTTTATTCATAAAGAGGCTACCTCAACTAAAAGAGAAATTCTCATATATTCTGTCAATGTTGAACTGAGAGAAAATTTGTGTGAATACCTTTTGGGAATAGCTGAACTGCAGTTGACCAAGTTTGATATTCAGCTCAGTGTTTCAAGTGTACAAATGTTTTATCAAGGACATGTGAAGATTTCACGAAAATTTCTAATGCCTTATGTGTCAAAGTTTTACGAAAACTTGTAAGTGATGATTACCTGTTTTTTTTTACGTCTTATTTTCTTGGTACAAAAGACGTTTTTTGATTATTTGATTATTAAGTTATTTCGTAGTCGAGTACTGAAGGTATTCCGCAAATGGGTTGCGACGATCTTTAGAATAATTTGTAGTAGATTAGTACCGATACTATTCATTAGATGGGCAATGATAAGTAGATAAGTACCGATGTTATTCATTAGATGGGCAATGATGAGTAGATAAGTACCGATGCTATTCATTAGATGGGCAATGATGAGTAGATAAGTACCGATGTTATTCATTAGATGGGC
>WUAR02173331.1:0-17395 GCA_015164055.2 Chrysaora achlyos
AAAAAAGTAATGTGCATTTAACAGCTAATTCTGCAAATCTTAGGTTAACCGTTGTCAGCCTGGGACACGCTTTCCTTTAACGTATCCTATAAGCGTCTGATGTTCATACTGTTGCTCCTTGCCGTATGGCCAAAAACAAATATGTTGCGTCGCATTTGGGAGAAGCATGCTTGTCCTTGTCGATGTCTGCTGCAAGACTTCGTCATTGCAGACCTTGTCTTTCCAGGAGATGCGTAGCATCCTACGGAGGAGCCACATCTCCGCTGCCTCCAACCCACGTTGCATTTTTACGCTAGTTTTTGAATCCCATGTGACTTTAATGAAGGTGCTAAAATCGCTCACCGTGCTTCTAAACATTCCCCAAGACTAGATCTAAGATATAACGTAGAATTCTTTACCTGCACAGTTGTTCCCCATGTGATGTAATCTTGCTTTGTAGCAGCGTGGTATTCATCTATCAGTTGTTGTACAACAATCCTTAGAGCAAACACAAATGTAAAATCAGAATTAAGTACAAAATTGCATTCTAAGAGAGTAGTATTCAGGTATTTTATCAGGCAAGCACAAGCTGCAGCAGTGAAACGAGCGCGGACAGTAATTGGTCTGCAGGTTGCAGGTTCGAGCCTCAATCAAGATCTTTGCAATAAGGTAGGAGTGTCAAAGATACACAATTTGAAGAAAATAGGTCCTATCCCAAAAGGATTTCAGCACAGTACAATACAGCCAAGAATGAAATATCATTATGTAATAAACATCAGCATATATTAACTACACGAAGATACAAGAATACAAAGGGTCACTATACAGTGATAAGCAGCAGATTTAGTGTAAATAATGGTGGGGGCAGTTGAGGGGGGGGGGGTAGAGGGGCTTCCAAAATCATGATCCACATAAACAATAAGTTTTTTTTGTAAACAATGGACGAGAGAAGAACAACGGATTTCAATCAAAACAATTGCTTTGCCCTCTCCTTATATTCAGCAAAATGTCCAACACTGAACGTACAGACAGGAGTACTAATGTGCAACAGATTCCGCGAAAGAGACCATAAGAGGCCAACTGCAATGAGTGCCACAGTTAAATAGATATATAGTACTGTGGATAGGTGTGATTCTACATTGGGTCTACTTACCTAGAATCATCGAGTTCGTCTAAACTATCATTAAAAATATCTTCTTTTTTGTATTGGTCTAAGAAGGCTTCTCGCTTCCTTAGCTTATCATACAGACGACAGTTGCGCTCAAATACCTAATGAAAATAATTCAAATTATATAAAATATAGTTATAAAGTACATATGATTACTAATGCTAATTTATTTGAAAAAAGGGAAAGCTATGTTTCTAATTCTGAGGGTTTCTAGTACTGTATAATGGGGAAGTAGGCAAATTTTTGAAACCACGCCCTTTGGAACCTCGAAAAATGAACGTTATGTGAAAAAGAAAAAATTTACATGAATTTAACACATTTATATGAATTATTAATCAAAAGGTTAGTTAATATGAAGTAGTTTATATAACCAACTGTTATTCTTCAGCATTGAATTAAAATATCTGGAAAAATATATTCATTGTCCTTTGTTTCTTTTGAGCAAAGGCCCATTAGTGATTTAAGGTTTGAAACGACACAGGAACTTCACTTAGTAATTATAACTTGGTTGGAATCCACACATTGCACAGAAGACCGAAAACGACACATAATTTGAATACTAAATTCAGATGCTCAATAGAAATGAGTAAAGTCTCTAAGGGAAATCTGGTCCCAACGGTGTCCGCTTAATGGAGAGTTAACTGCATACACAGATATTTCATAGATCTGATATATAGATACATAGATAGATAGATTTATACATAGATCTTTCACAGATATTTCATAGTTCGATATATAGATACATATATAGACAGATTTATACATAGATCATTCACAGATATTTCATAGTTCGATATATAGATACATATATAGACAGATTTATACATAGATCTTTCACAGATATTTCATAGATCTGATATATAGATACATAGATCGATAGATTTATACATATATCTTTCACAGCATGCAAAGATCTTTCCAAGAATAGCGAAAATTCAAGAACTGCAAGAAGCTCATCTTCAAAACTAAAATATACATAGAACCCCCGGAACTAAGCAGGAAAAGCCTCGATAAAAAAGTTTAAGATTGCAAATACAGCTGTAAAACATACCATAGAAATACTTGTATGATTCGCCAACATCAAACCGCTAACACGGTGGGTTGTTTGAACATAGGGTGACTTTCTTGAAAGAGCAACCTGCAAATTTCAATAAATAGTATCTAAAACTTGCACAGCTTTCACAACCAATTACGACATGTAGCTAAAGTGAGTCGGTGTTCTGTTAACGCTTGTTGGTTCAAAGGAGCGCATGACCATTAAATAAAAACAATGAGCAGAAGGCAATTATAAAATTTTCTGCAGTTAAAAAATGTACGGAGAAGCACATCACGTCCAAAGTGTCAAGTATTAACCGCATTTAACCTCTCAGTCAGTGATTTCTCCATGCCTTTAACTCAGGTAACACAAGTTAATGAGCTATCTCAAGAAACACTCCTGAGATAATTCCTGAAAATCAGAACATATGAAAGGAAGATGGAAGACCCTTTAAACTGTTTTTCTGGCATTATTTAGCTATACATATTAATAAACAACTACATCGTCATTAAACAAGTGTCCATTGGTATGCTGGAATTTCTTTGCCCTTACTAATGTCTCTAGTTGCCAATATATTAAGCTGGAAATAAAATCCACGATTCATACGAGGAGTTTTAGTCATCAAGGTCTTATCAATAAAATCCACATATCTAACAGCTGGATTTCATCAATGCACGATTAAAAGCTCTATATGACAATTTGACAATATCTATTGGAACTACATCTGAGCGCTTTAAAACGAGAGCAGTGTTCTGATGTCCTCATATGAGTCACTAGAGTACATTTGTCAAACTAGCCGCTGTAATGGAGCAAAAGGAAGCGTATACCTTCAAAGATCACATGTGGATTTGCAAAATGAACCGATGAATCTTTGAACCAATGCAATAAATTATACTGGAAGTGGTCCACAAAACGTGATGCTTTTGTGAGCTTCTATTGACAAACAATTAACTGCCTAGGTTTCCCAAGTGTATCTTACAAATAACAAACATTGTATTAGGAAAATGTGGACCATGAAATGTGCTTAACTCCTTCTGAATTAAAGCGAAATTCATACAGTGTTAATTCTGCCAAGATTCACCTATCGAAGAGCAACTAGGAAACTTGAAAATGTGCCTTCTGCCATGACATAAATACTATACACTATTAGTTACCTGAATGCTGGCTGGGCCCCATGGTATAAATTCTGCTAACTTTCTCTCTCTAATACGCTGCAAACTCTTGTGTACCTTTAAAACGTAAAGATGTCTACATCAGCAGAATCGATCAGGGAATAAGTCTTAACGTTTTTAAATTTCTTGATTTAAGCTTTAAGTGTCGGGCAAGTGTGTAAAAAAGTAAAGCTTTACAGAGATAAATGAAATTTGTACTTCGTTACAAATACTCTGATCTGAAATTAATCTATAAAAATAGGCATTTTCTTCCAGATGTCTTAAGGGAAACCTAACAATTATTGGCTGAAAAGGCTTAAGGTCTGATATTTTCCTAACCCCAAGAACCAGAACGATAACAATGTAAATCCAAGGCAACAATTTCAGACAAGAACTAGTTATAAAAGAGCTTTGCAATACCAAAATAGTTTTTCGTCTATATCAATGTCTTAGTTTTCTTTTTACAATTTTCCGTTGTTTGGAGATTTCCGTGACCCGATGTGGAGAGCCTTCTAATGAAAATAGCTTTTACTTGCCGTTTTCAATCATACTTGGTTGCTCAGCAATTGACACAGAAAGACATTCAGCAGCAAGGAGGGATGTTAACTGACAGAACATGACTTACCTGAGTAGGATCAACTTCACCTTGAATGATATTCAATATTGATATATAACAGTGGTTTCTCTTTCTATCTCTTGGTGTGGCAACCATCATATTTTTCGGCTAAAACAAAAAGGATCAACCTCACAGAAATTACCCAAACTGCTACAAACATCTTTTTATTCAAAAAGGTATTATTGATATAAATTCCTCAGAAATACTAACAAGAAAAATTAATACGAAGAGCAACATAGGCGAATTTCGTATTTCATTCACCAATTCACCATTTTTGATTAGAAAATCAACGTGCAGCATTTATGACCACATGATATAACCCATGCAAAATGTAAAATCTTGGCTTATGTCAAAATGTAAACAAAGTCACAGCTAGGTGAAATAATATAGTTTCTTCTGTTACAAAAGTACTAATTTTCAGGTATTTAAACAAGAGCAGGAAACAGAAAAGGCAAATCAGTTCTTGTTTAAAGAAACGAAAATAATGAAGCAGAATATAGAGTAAAAATGCACAGAGGAACCTGATACGGCATATTTAATAAAAGAGCCACCAGAGGATCTGGCCACCAAATTAAAGAGAAGTTGAAAAAATGCGATTTTCATAGATTTTGGGTTTATCGTACCTGAAGCAGCCGCCTCATGACGTCTAAAACAGTCGTTTTTCTAACACTTGTTGTCTGGAAAAGAAATCACATTTGATGAGATTAGAGAGAGGGTTTTTATGCAGAGACGACTTCGTAAGCTGGCTACTGTTTTCGAGCAAATGAACTTCGAGAACTCTTGCGAATGGGAGAAATTAAAGATGAACAAGATGAATACAGCCTAAGAATAGAATTTCAAATATCTAATTTTGCAAATAATTTCGTTGTAGCACTTGATAAATAAGCAAATTTCATAAAGAAGAAAGAGTTGTTGATTTGTTTTTGACTCACTTTTTGATCTGTGGTTAATGGTGTGTAACCAGTCATAAGAAAATGCAAACGAGGCGTTGGGATAAGGGATGCAATAAGACCAATTAAATCATTATTCATGTAGCCTGCAACAAAAAGAACATGCATTTATAAAAACGCAATAAGAATTTCGCCTCTTGCCAGCAAAAACGGATAACGATCTAAGATTACCAACTCAAATAACCGAATCTTTTTAATTGATAAGGATCTAATCTGCAGTGGAGTGAACATCACTGTAAGGCGGACACCATTTTTTGAGCACATTCTGCCATTTTCTGTACGATCTACCCTATTGCCATTCCCTACAGTGGCGTAGATAGACGGGGGATCAGGAGAAGGGGCGAAAAACCCCCTGTAGAGCTGAAGTACCCTTTTATTCGGAAAAAGTCTATTCTTGTCGGAAAAATGTCCCAAGAGATCACAAAGAACTGCTCCAACTTTTGAAGAAATTCAACCTCGTCTTTTGAGAATATAACTACGTTGTTGCGATTAGTGCTCACCCCTCCAGTACCACCGGCCCACGAGATAAGAGTGTTTAGCTGCTTGAAACGAGTAAAAAGGACTTGATAAGTACATCCGAGGATTGACTTTCGCACCTTGCATGCATCTCGATTAATAGAGAAACTGTAGCCAAAATTGTTTTGTGAGATTTATAAATGCCTTTTTTAAATGAGAAGACTCGAAAAATATTTTAAGTTGTGTGATCTATGACACTTTACTTTGAATAAATGAGTTTATCTTCTGTTTTAGTTCAGTTCTTATGTCCTCATGTTATGTTCAAATCATAAAAAAGGAAATGCTTATTTAACTTTTTGTCGGAAAATCTACATTTCTCGCCCCCCTTCTCCTTTAAATTTCCTATTTACGCTACTGTTTCCTAATGCAGACACCTCAAAAAAGCAGAAACACATCTGATTCTGATGATGTAGCTTTACGGAGAGCCGTCTGTACATACATTTATTTATTTGCAAAGAAAGAACAACGTAGCTATAAAATGACACTTCTCCGATCAATTACCTGGATATCTCAAAGTAGTTGTGCTGGTAGCCATTATAGTTGATACCTAAAAAATTCATTCATTCAATTTAACATGATATTATGTGAAAAGAGCAGTAGGATTTTTCAACAAATGATTGAATCATAATTCGGGAAACATTTTCCTTATTGTCTTGTTGCTGAATGTTAATTTTTTGCTACTTAATCAGTTTTGCTCCTTTTTGAATATTTTTAACTTACTGCTATGCTCTACTGTAAAAATAATTCGTTATGATGATGATGATGAATTGAATAAAGGTGGGGTGAAGCGGCTATAAGTCTTAGCACAAAGACCAAAGTGTTGCAAACGTGCGTCTTCAGTGTTGCTCTTGCCCTTATATATAACAAACGTGGAAGTATAGCTACATGGCAATCCAACAACGAGCAGACCTCCTTAATCTGCGCAAGGTACCTATAAAACTTCTTGGCAACCCAATTGACAAGCAGAGAAAACCTATTATTGTCTTTAATCGCTCTCGGCTTTTTCAAGCATTTATTCTTGGCATTTGTAATAGGTTGGGTTTACATGCAGATGTAGGTAATGGTTATATTGCGTATATCGTATTTGCTCATGATGAACATATGTTAGTGTTTACATTACTCAGCACAACCAGCAACTAACTGAAAGGGCCGACCTTCGATTTATGGGTATCTTACTATAAATTACATCCGATTGTTAATTGCAGGCACATTTTTTACTCTGTTCTGCGCTCGTCGGCAACGAGCCTCAGGCAGATGATTATAAAACTGAAACTTGGATGTTAGCTATATTTGCAGGCTAGATCATAGTAGATTGATAAAGCATGTGTTTTTCTGTAGAGTTGATGGTACAAACAGACGAGGCAGGCTGAAATATATGAAATTACGGATTGGACGGGAACTGGAATGCAGAAACTTTCACACACAGCGATGGATTGAAACCAATGGCGAACCCTATCGAGGAATATCATGAACACCAACGTAGATCTTACAGCCTGAATGGAACAGCTATAAAAACAATCTAGCAATGATAAACGCAATCTTCCAAATACCTTAATTTCCTCTTTGAGCAGTAGTTGAGTAAGCAACTTAATTGTTTTAAGTATCTTGTAGCTAAATATAATATATGACTTACTAGTTGATTGACTTGCGAAAAAGTTGGATTTGGAATGTGCAGTCTGTCGGCAGCTATCCTGTTCAATGCCGTGTTATCCAATACAACCTGTTAACATTAGGTAATCGTTACATCATCCTTGAATTCAGACAACATATCTTTCTCTGCTCAGCGAAGTCTAACCCACGAAATATAAGCTACAATTATGCATCGCTACTAAAGCGAACCAGGGATGGCAAGTTACATAGAAGTCTGGGCGATTGACGAAAAAAGCCAAACTGTTTCTATAAATTCAATAAAATATTCACATAAATTGACCGATTATCTCACAATTCAGTTATTAAAGAAGGAAGCAGCTTTTTAGGACAACCTCATGCAACAGGAAAAAACCTATCAACTTTAGGGACATATCTACGATTTCTTGCCTTAGTTGGGCATAATCAACCAAAATCAAATTAACAAAAACACAGACACAATGGCCTACAAGGCTTTAGGTCTTGCAAGCTCTTAATTAGAATCTCATCTATCATTACTTCGAGAAAAAATGAGATGAGATCAATACTGTGGCAGATCTATACTAGCACATACACCAATCATTAGAAAATATCCCTTTAGCCTTTTCTAAGTCAACAATTATTGACTGAAACTGCCATAAAGTATTAGTCAACGTCACAAGTCAATAATAAACTAAGGAACCCACCGTGCAGTCAGCGTTTTGGGTCAGTCTCTTCAAGGTCAAAATGGAATTATATGGTTGAACGACAACGTCACTTATGTCTTCCTAAAAATAAATCATATATGATTGATGTTAAAAGCATGAAATGTTTTGCAATACCCTAAAAGTCTAGAATACACTGCTGTGGAAATTTTCAAACTGCACCAGAAATTGAAACAAAAAGTTGAATTGAAAGATTAGCAGGGGAAAATGTCAGAGCTGAAAAGTTTGAGCAAATTGATCTAAGGGTTGAAGGCTTGCACAAATTATTTAGATATTTAGAGCTGTTGCAAAACGAGAGGAGGGAAAAGATAAAAATAATATGAAGCACGAGACATGGTCACAACAACCGAAATGACCAGGAAACACTCCCTCTATTGGCAAAGGGAACAAGGATATTAACAGTGGGGGTTTTAATGTTTTTCAATGCATGTGAACTTTTATAATGATACTGCAGCTGCATGCTTCCTCATAAATAAGATTAGTTATAACTCTTTAATTCAGTAGAAACTTTTCATTATGTTAAACCGAAAAAAAAGCATCTTCTACTGTTTAAGCTATATGACGGGGAGTCCAACTACAACTATACGTCAAGTAGTTTAACCCAAAACTCATCAAACGTTCAAGATCAATAGCAATACAACATATGTATCAGATTCTCATATATTCCTAGGGGATCACAGACTCTAATCAATCCAAAAGAAATTTTAAACCAGGCGAGTGAAGAATCACGCGCCTTTAGAAATTTAGGTGCGTGATGAGGCGCGCGCGCGCGGCCGCGCGCCTTAAACAACAAGGCCTGTCCTAGGGGATCACAGACTCTGATCAATCCTAAAATATTGAAACCTGGAAGTATCGGCAAAATTGCAATATTGTTGACTGAAAAAGCACGCAAATTTAGTGCAAAACCATAAACTTTAATGATAATATTTATCATATCCTTATGCTGATTAAGGCTTACCTGCTGTGGAAATACTGAGTATGTTTGAATCAACTTCTTTGGGTACCTAGAAGTCAAAAGTTATTTGATTAAAAACTTGCTTTTCTCTTGACTGTAAGAACCATTCTGGTTATAACTTGTAAGGTCAGGTTTGAAATTGTTGCTAAAACTCAACAAGTTGTTAGTCCCAAAAATTATTTACCATTTAAAGTTCGCTTTGAAAAGGAGATTCAGATAAAAAATTTGTGATCCAACCGAAGATTTGAAGAATTAATAATGAAACAATAATAAAATAAATATTTTGAAATAATCACTTGTCAAAAATGAGAGGTAGTCAAGAACAAGTTGTCTTGGGATAATACATTTACATATTATTTGTTAGAAAATTGGCATCACCTGTCATTAATCTTTTCCAGCATGTAAGATCCCATTCCAGATCCAGTGCCTCCAGCAATAGAGTGTGCAATGACAAAACCCTAAAATACAAAAATAATTACATAATCATTGTATTGCAAAAGCCTGTAATGTAAGAGTTGGTAAGTCTGTAATTTCTGAACCTTTTAAAAACAAATTTCATAAAATATTTCTCTAAACTCAAAAAAGTTAAATAACATGATTTATATAAGTTTGGGAAACTCATCGAACCTCTAAACTGTCACTCCCATCTGCTTCTCTATCAATAATGTCGAAGAGTTCTTCATGCAGCTTTTCAGCCTGTAAATTATGAAAAATTGAAGCACATAAAAAGTTTCAATAGGTAGCTAGTGGAAGTTAGACAAAAAATGATTTAGCAGCGATGAGGTTGTGTGCTCTATAATAAAACACATCAACAACAAATTAAAAATTTAGAGGTAAATGAAGGTTGTCAGGTACAAAAAAACTTGGTCTGCTCAACTGAGTACATAGCCAGAGTCATGGTAAATTAGCATTTTTGAGTAGAATCAATGATATAAATGCCAATAAAAGGAAAAAACACTAACTCAAAAAAGACTTAAGTTAGAGCTCTGCTTTCAGGTGATTATTGAATTGAATGTCACTTGTTAACATGTTGCTATATGTACAATCAATGTACTATTGTTGCAAATTGATGCTGTGGAGGCTTATATAATGTGGGCATCATGATTTACAAAAGACTTGTGATTTCAGCAAAGCTTAGAGACATTTTTCATCTCAAGCTTTAAGGTGTGAATTCTTTAAAGAATTTATTCTGCAACTCTATAAGAGGAACAGTGCATTCTTTGGCAGTAATAACACAAGACAGATTTTTACTCTTAATATTTATAGATTTCTTACTGCATGTCAATAGAATTAATATTAGAATCCTTGCTTAAAATGAATTTAGTATAAAACACCTAAACAAAGCAAATCAAATCTACCTGTCCAAATCCAGCTGCCCAATTATTTCCTGCTCCACCACCATGTTTTGACATGTAAATGTTTTCAGGATTATAAAGATTTGCAAATGGTGAGGCCATGATATTATCAATTACCTAAATATTCAAAGAAGACTTATTGAGTTGATAATAGGCACAAGACATGATTACACATTTTCCATGAATCAAAGGTTGAGTTTAATTCTTCAACTAAATCAATGAGAATAGGATTTGCTTGTCGTATTGTTGTAAGGTTATAAAAGCACCATTCAACATAATCAAAGGGTGAAAAACCATACCCTTGGCTCCAAATCAAGCAAGACAGCTCTTGGGATGTAATGTTCATCATCAGCCTATTAAAAGAAAATACAATTTAAAACATTGCAAAAATCTGATAAGCAAATTAGGTTAAAAAAAACTTAAAATACATGGTAATTAACTTGTATAGAAGTGGGCTGGAGCTGACCTTATTGGCAGATTTCCATGATACCCTAAACAAAATATCTAACATACAAGAGAACAGCAGACTAATTCACCAAAAAACAGTGCTTCTCGCAAAACCCTCATTCACTTTACATAATTTCAAAAAAATGGTGTTGCAAGAAATGGAAATCTTTGACTTAGAGCCACAGATTGTGGCAAGTTTGGGCAAGGAGGGCAGATGCCCAAACAATTAAGAGTCAGATTAAAGTTTTAAAAGTTTGGGACAAAGTCAGAAAGTATTCAAGGAATTCAGACTATTGATCCTTCATGAAAAGCATCTTTGGGTTATCAAACTAACCTGGTAAAAGAATACATCTTTACGATCATTGCCATCTGTTGCGAAGTCTTGCAGCATGCCCTCTTTGGTAGGAAAAAATGGCAATGATAAACAATTCTACTAAATCTCTTTAGAAGGAAACAAGTATATAATACAGAAAGAAGTAGTTTGGATCATTCTGATATATTGGGGCAGTCAAAGCAACCTGAAACAAGATTTTATTATGATTGCTTAGTTATGGTAGCATACAGATAACCTTAAATCATAGGGGGTATCAAAATTGTTTTCTGATAAAGGCAATACATGTAAGGGTACATCTGCACATGGTCAAACTTAAGACAATCATACTCTTTAACAGACTATCTGTTCTGAAATTCAAGCTTCAGTGAGCTGATTCATTATTTTTTCCTACTTTTATATCCTCCACAAATAGTGTCCCTTGATCACAAAGTTCTTATACTATGGAATAGTAACTATCTGATCGCTTTGTTGTTATTTCACTGATGCCAAACTGATGGTTACTGTATGAATTCAATTAGCAATAATGTTATTAGTAGGCCTCTCGTGTACCTGAACTTATCCCATGTTCAGCACAAAGCTGCTTCCAGAATTCCATTCCAACTAAAAATAAGAGGAAACATTTAGATGCCTTGTGTTCTATGCACAAATTAGTGTACTGTTCAATAGTATCGTACAATTCCAGATTCCAGAATACGCGCTCCACTGCAGAGCAGTGGGGACTCCCTATTTGGGGTGCCAGGGTTGATCTTTACCAGTATTCTGCATTATTTTTATTTTCAATACCCTTTAGTTATTCTTTATTATTTCGTTTTTGTTATTTTGTCTGTTTTTTTAAGATTGTTTTCTTCATTTCTTTCAGTTTGTTATTAGTTTTAACTTTACATCCATGGCACTCTTCACATATTCTACAACTTGTTCTTCTTCTCCATTTATTTTGATGTTAATGCTTTTAATCATCCTTTTTATGTATTGACATTCAAAAAGATGCTCAGTGTCATAATTTGCTTCATTGCAAAGTTCAAATTTTATGTCTTCTGTATGCTATGTAAGCTATGTTAGTAAGGCTATGATTTATTTAGCTGTTTAGGCCTTATATACAAGGAACAAAACAAGTTTATCAAACCATAATTTTCATAGAATGCAACATTTGATTTACACGTACTAAACAGAAATATGACTATTCTAATTGCATCACTTAGCAACTTACTCTGATTTCCACATTGTCCAATCTGCAAAGTTATAATTTCTCTTGGCATGTTGAAGAAAATTGGTGGCCCCCTTTGAACCAGATATCACTGCCAAATATCCTTAGCTCAAAGTGAAATTGAATTGAATACCGTCATGTTTGATCAGTCTCGCTTTGAGATTTAGTGGCGCGAAAATTCTGTCCCTCAGACTCGGATCAAACTTCCAGTTCAATTACTTTCCTTTCTTCATCACTGGCTTTGATTTATCTGCCCTGCTCTTTGCCAAAGATAGGAATCATGTGCAGCCTGGCAAATGGATCCCCACCTGAGCTTGAAAAGATAACCATAGCTGAAAAGAATGCGGAGTTGGTTCATGAAAAGTTTCAAGCAACGAAAGGCAGAAAGGGAAATAGGGTACGTGACTTTACTTGACTTAGTCACAATACTGACTACAACAACAACAAAATGACATTGAACATTTTGACACAGAATAGAGATGTTACTCTTAAAGCATGTTTCCTTAAAGAAGGCTAACAAAACTTACGTAGTAAACTTTCCCACATGAATTTGTGGAAAATTGTCAAAAATAGCAACATCCCAAAGTTCCTTGGTTTATCCTAAGCACTTGGCCACCAATGTCTCTCTCATAAATAAAATTCAAATATTTACATAAAATACACTTATTGGATTTATTATTTAGGCAAAATTTCCAGATTATAGAAGATATGACTTAACTGGTGCAGCACTAAAATCACCCCAAAGTTTGGCACATGATGCAAAAAGACCAGCGTTTATACCAGCAGAAGATGGATTGATTCAGAGATTGTATGCTAATTGGTATGAAAGATTTTGTTTTTAAATGTTGGCATATGAAATATGCTGATGAAATAGATCAAGAACCCAGTTATGTAGTCTAGCTTTATGTACCTCAAGTATGCATCTAGCTGCAAGATGCTTTAAAATGTGTTGTTAAGATCTTATCCCTTTTTTTAAGTTAACTGCAAAAATGGCCGTACACAAGTCTGCAGAGTATGGCCTTTTTCAACAAGATCTTCAGTTTGCACAGCCAAAATTTCATGTGTACAAGTGTTCACTTGATATTTTGTATACACTTTAAGTGTGCAGACCGTTTTTCATCTTTGTTGTATATTTTTGCATTTTACGTTCACTTTGAAACGGATCGGAGTCAGTTTTGCTTTCTTTAGAAACACTGGTCTGGTGCAATCTGCATTGTAAATGGTTTGTAGGCTGTCTTCCCAGACAGGGTCGCAACTTTTTTGTACGTTGTCGGTTTTATCTCCTCGTGATAAATACTGGTGCCATGCCCTTTTAGGCAACTTTCTCGGTGACAATGCTCTTTTCTCAAGTGTGCACTGTGGAACGACGAAAATTTTCTTGAGTGTGCACTAGCCCTATTCTGCAGACTGGGCTTTACATGTGCCAATCAACTTCAACTGCAACATATTTCAAGCCAGATATCTCCTGCATCCTGTGCTCATAGGCATGATATTTCAGCTCCATGTTTATGATGTTTTGCTAGCTAAACCATGCCTGTTTTTAAGCCTTTTTTTTCAACAGGGAGTCATCAGGATTCATTAATGCACTAACGGAACTGAATGAATCCCCAGAAAGTGAGTTTATTTATATTTCATGTCGTATGATACTTATTTCAATAAAAATTTAATCTTCTATAGACTTGAGAGGAAAGGACACCTATACCAAAGCTGTGTTTCAGAACTCTGAAAAACTTTGTAAAACTTGTGGCAAAGTAGATATTTAAATATAGTTTAACAGAAACATTGGAACGAGGTACTAGAAGGACAACAAGGGCAAGAGAATAAAACAATTGTCGAAATATTTTTATAGTACTCTGATACAAACTTCACAATATCTCCATACTGCGGGTCCTCTCCCAACTTGTAGCCTTCTAGTACCCTGTTGCAGTATTTCTGTGCTACTATATTTCCTTATACTATGTTTGCACAATTTTTACCAGCTAGAAATTTCTTCATGCACTTGCTATTAACAAAAGAAAAGAAAACATGTTCAAAGGAAGAAATTAAAAGCTTGATCAATAATTAACGTTCAAGTAAATGGTTCTTGACTAAATCATTCTCAATCAAATTCATTTCCACAGTACCAAATTCTCTGAAAACACTAACCAAAGGCACAATAAAAATAATGGGAATGCTTGAACACACAAAAGCAAGAATATTTTCACAACAACAGGTATATATCGAAATTGGCTTTTTTCTAGAATATGTATATAAACTTATTTACATCATATACATTATTATTATTATTTTATTATTTGGAGAGCCAATTTGTAAATGAACTTCATTGTACACTACCATTGACAAAACCTACTCTGACAATATCTCCCAGCTGATCATGGTTTTCTATAACTTCTTATGGCTCAATTATTTTCTATGTAAGATGCCAGATGAAGATTTATTGAAAAGAATGTGTTTGGTACCGAATTGGTGAGTTTTGAATTTTTTAAATAATAAAATTTACAGCAGCACAAACCTTGTAACTTGAAAATTACCACAATGATAATTGTGACTTAATTTGGGCTATTTCATGCCTTTCCAGGCAGGTGAACAAGCATCAAAGTTCTTTCTCCAAAGGTCTCTTTGCCTTATTGTAATGCAAGGCTTTTAGTGGATGGCGCAGGCACGCACCTACGCAGCCGACAGTGATATTGAGAAAATCAAGGAAATTGGCCTTTTTTAAGCCAAAGTTGAACTTGAGTAGACAACATTGAATTTTTCTATGTTTGTTTGAAGCATTTCACATGGACAGATACGAGTCAAATGCTTATATAAGTCTTAAATCCTTTTATCATTTCAAATTGAGCAAATTGAGCAAAAATAATTGATAATCCTTTGAAACCACGCAATATTTAGCAGATTAGCTTCATTCCTCATTTAGCATAGTCTTTAGGTTAGGCCTTGCTTATCAAAAAAATAAGGGCAAACATTCCTTGAGTTCAGTATTTTAATAAAAAGAATTTTTTTATTCCTGCACTCCAATCTGACCACGTGAGTTATTGGTTGCACGCCTTAATTTCTGAACATGCCAAATGCCCTGTAATGAACAGCACCATATATCATTAGGTTCAGGTTAGGACATCCAATTTTTTTTCTTCTTGCTTGTTCAGTAAAAGATTCCCAGCTGGTTCATCATGAAAATTTTATTGAGGAAAAAGCTGTTTAAACTGATTGAATTGTTGACGTAAAAGTGATCCAAGCTTTAATGACCTCCTGTTTGTACTTTTCTTAGGTCACAGAGTGTGGTCAAAGCATTTGGCATTCATCCCCATATCCAGAGTTTTGCTGTTGCATACAAGGTATAACTAAGCTTTAAATTTCAAAGTAACATTTTGTAACAAAATATAGGAGCACCAGTTGAGTTGTAAATGGCTTAATAGGATCTCCTTTATTAAATTTTGATAAATTTCTTTCTTCTCTTCAAGAGCAATGAGTCATTAGCTTTGTTGAGTTGTGCCTGCATGGATACATCTTTTTTTAGATCTGAAATTTTCCTTTTTTTAGGACGACACTGTAAAGATATTCTCTACAAATAGGTATGTTTAGTCTATTCAGCAAATGTTTTAAAAATAGATAATTATTTTAAATGGTATCAGGTCAAAGCTGTATACTTGCATGCATGCATGTCTTTCTCTGTCCTCTCTGATAGGTGGAATGACTTTGAACCTGTCATGAAAGATAAAAAGCAAAAGGATGTAGCATGCATTGAATTCAGGTTTGTTGTTTTTAAATTCTTACTTTAATTTTCTAATTGGTTAAATGGTTGTTTAATGAGGCAATATTTTTTCTGTTTTCCACTCACTTGTCATTTTTCAATCAAAATTGAACATTAGACAATCACAAACACCTTGTTATCCTCACTATTCTCATGATTGCGAAAATTTGATACAAGACAATATTTTTTAACATCCTCCCATGCTACAGATAATTTGATAGAGTTGAAATTTTGATATTTTGCATGTGTTTTGTAATTTGTAATCTTTTTGTGATGTTGTTCAGATCATCTCTTTGATCTTTAAAATCTGCATTTAATTTATGTATTAGGCCTCTGTCTGCTGCACATATTGCTGTTGGTTGCAAGAATGGCATCTTACTTTGGATTCTTGATCCAAGCAGCAGTGGCATTAGGTAATTGTATTTGATAAACATTCCACTGGGAACAATACTCTTTCTTACTATGAAAATCCGTGTATTGGCTTTTTCTTTTTCCTCCACCATGCCAGTTTGCACATACGAGTTGTGTGGTTGCATAAATAATAATGAAATTCCATATAAAAACTGAAAAATATTGAAATCATATGTACTAATATATACAGCTCTTTGTAGACCAAGCACCATCGAGAGTTTTCTGTCAAATTTATCAGAAAGGTTTCTATTTTTCAGAAACTGCAATTTTGATAGAGTAGATATTGTAAGGGAACAAGAAGAACAGGGACCTCTTTTACTAAAGGGTTTCATCAAGTAGTGAAATATATTTCATCTTTCATCATAGTCAATACTTTCATCTTGACTTTTAAATGTTCTTCTTACAGGCCAGGTGCAAATCAACATAGATTTCTTACACATTCTGGTCACTGCCCAGTCACATCATTGAGTTGGAGTGGAACAGGTCGGTTATTAGCCTCTGGGTCACCTTTGGATCCCTCTATTATGGTAACTACAATCTTTAGCGTACTTTTTCTTGTTAAACCATGATTAAGAAGTAGAATCTCATGGTCACTATTTTCAACACTATATACGATTGGATGAAAGTAGGGTCCCAAGCAGTTCTCGGCTCCAGCCCCCAAGCCTCCACATAGTCAGCACCTATGTTGACACTTGTTTTGATGCCAATTTTTATGACAAAATTTTTTAGCAAAATTTTGAAGGAAAATAAGAAATAATTAAACCGAAATGGAGCAATGTATTAGAATCACCAGCCTCATCCTTCAGCTAGCATTTATTGTGAAAAAGTATGTATCTAGCAAAATACATTTGAAGCAGATCATAGGGGTATTTACGTGAGTCTTTTGACTTGCAGATTTGGGATGTATTATTACAACGCTCGACACCGCTACGTAGAGTTGGACCTTGCATTTCTTTCTTGAGCTGGTCACCCTGTGAGACACGGCTGTTTTCGTCAACTACAAACGACATGTTTAGGTAACAAAGCTTGCTTATCGATATACTGCGTTTAAATCAATATCAGTAGTAAATCAATAAAACAAAATTAAAGTACGTTTCTCATTTGAGTGTAGCACGCATTTCTATCTTTGCATTATTACACAGAATATGGGAAACGAAAACATGGACGTGTGAAAAATGGTCAAATCTCATTG
>WUAR02174442.1:0-17383 GCA_015164055.2 Chrysaora achlyos
AGATCGGACACAATTCCATTGAACAGTTTTAAATCATCGGACAAGAATTTGGGCACATTCACATCTCTGATAGCTCGCAAACAGATCAGCTCCTACAAAGTAAACAATATGAAAAATTTTGACAATTATTTCAGTGAATTATGCTAGATTTATTTTAGTAGGGGATGTCTATAATAGTGATTTGCAACTGTGATCAATAGTGATTAATATCCAGTATGCGGTAAATATTATCTGAATAAATCAAAAAAGAATTTGTAAAAAAAATAAAAAAAATAACCTCATCTGTATCAGGATTTTCTCTCTTCAAGTTTCCAGCAGCAGAGATGACAGTTTTGACAGCACGCATTCCAAAATCGTAGTGATCCTGAAAAGATGACCAGTCGGAATAACAAATGAACTTGATCAAATGATTGAATGATTAATTGATTGAATGTGACTGAATGATTGAACGGATTGACTGACTGATTGGCTGGCTGCTTCATAGATAGATTGATTGATTGGCTGAAGTGATTCACTGATTGACTGATTGTCTTATTGACTAATTGATTGATTGACTGACTGATTGAACTGGTTGACTAACGGATTGACTGGCTGAAGTGATTGATTGATCAATGGACTGACTAAAGCGATTGACTGATTGGCAGATTGATGGACTGACTGAAGTGATTGACTGATTGATTGACTGGCTGAAGTGATTGACTGATTAATGGACTGACTAAAGCGATTGACTGATTGGCAGATTGATTGACTGACTGAAGTGATTGACTGATTGATCAACTGACTGAAGTGATTGACTGATTGGCTGATTCATTGACTGATTGACTGCCTGACTGACAGATTGATTGATAGATTGTCGCATACACTTCCAAGGTATCTCAAAACACATTTTTTCTACTTTTATAATATGAGGATAAAAAAGAGTTTATCATTTACCTGTGAGCTGAGCTGTTCAGATGATAATTTAAACGTTGTTGTGATCTTTTTTGCCAAAACTTTTGCTTCCGAAAATCCGAACGAGTACAAACTAATTTCAGCAATCATTGCGTAGTCGGGAACCATCATTGCAACGGGCCTAAACAGCGCCTTGAGTCAATATAAAGAAACGTAAGGATAACTTACAAAAATCAAAATTCGTGCTTGGCAAGGAAGGGGGAGATATTGACACAGCATATACGCAAACTAAGAAAATTTGTTTGGTAGTTTAAACCAACTAACCTTGAGGTTATCCGGTAATTCGGTTCTTCCTGCATAACCAGGATTCATGGTAATAAAAACCGCACATGACGGCTTCAGGGCCAATTCTACACCTTCGAACAGGAATCGGTCAAGCTAAAACAGAGAAATAAGATTATATGATAAAATACATATAATTATAAATGTCATAAAATAGAATTAAAGGGTTTGGGGAATACGCCCCCATGCACCCTTATTAACCCCACTCCAAGTTTATTGGAAATTAAGATGATGAAATCATAAAACCCTGGTCGAACGATCCAACACCTTATCCAACATTTCACTGAACATCTGGTTTGGTGTTTGATGATGTTCAATCGTGGGATGACCAAACGATCCAACATTTTACAGAACTTTCAATTAAGTTTTAATCGCATGCTATTCGCAAATGAAATTGTGGCGCCATCTGCGCGCGTGGATTAAACAATGTTGGGTGAGGTGGTCAGACGATCTAAAATTTTACAAAACATTTGAGAACAATGGAAATGTTGGATCGTTTGACCAGGCAAAATGGATTAGACATATTTTTATGTCATATAGACATGAATATGAAAATAATTTAAAAAAATATTATTTCCTCGATATTACATTTTTGAATTAGCAGCCCCTTCTGATACCACCCCTTCCCCCCATATAAAACCTCGATTATCAAAGCTCTTACGGTATTAGGGGGCCAGTTAAATTTCATTTTTTCATTTCATTTCATCATTTAATCACCCACAAAGGGGTCTAGTAAGTTTAATTAAACAACACATCCTAAGTAGTAATTACATAAATTACTAAAACTGATATGTGCAAAAATGTAACTAAAACTGTTAAATTACCTTTGCAATCTGAGCCTGTTGTATTGTCGTAATCTGTTGCGCTACCACGGATAATACTTCAATGTCGATACGATTGAATTCGTCAAAGCAAGCCCAAGCACCAGAGCTAAAAACGAAGATATCAAAAATTTACTCACCATCAGCTGGTACAGTAAAAACCCCCATAAAAAGAATCACCTTTTTAAGAATCTTCAGGCTAACATTTCCTTATAATTTTTGTCAAACATTCATAAAGTCTTTGTAAAGATTAAGATAAATTGTTCGAGTAAAGATATAAGACGTTGCTGGAGTTCAAAAGGAAGTAATTTATGGGCCTTGTGAGTAGACTAAGCATTTTTAGCTGAATAAGTCTGCAATTTTAGACTCCAGGATTAAGAACCTTTGCTAGGCTAAGCATGAAAAAATGGAGGTATTTACTGTATGGAAGAATCTTACATGCTGTTTGTCGATACCTACATAATAAGCCACTACTGTTAGCGCAGCACTGTACTAAGATTGAAATTGTCAAGTATCAAGCAAACGGATTCCTTTTCTCGTTAATTTATGGAATCTAAGTTATGCTGAACTTTATCAAGTGTCTATCAATGCAAATATGTTTCAAAAGGTTTGGTGTTAATCTTTATCTCTACAATGAATATGATTTTTTAATTATTCGCATATTTATGATACAGTACCACAAAAATAAATTAATTTCTGCATAATTTATAATAATCTATACCTGGCTAGGCCTTTGAAGAATTTTCCCATGGCCATGTAATCAAGCTGGTCAGAGCAGTTAAACACAACACACTGAATTGCCATGCCTTTTGCCAAGTCCTTTAACAAATATATGCAATTTTCAACAATTGAACAATTTTATATGTACAGATAGCGAAAAAGTATAGCTTAAGGAAATTATCGAAAATAGGGTATGAAATCAATTCAAAATACATTTCTTTAGGAAAATGGTTCGTCAGCCCTTTGTTTGAATATTTTTTTCAAGTTAGTTTTACGTAGCAAGCTTACCAATCTATACCAACCATCTACGTTACTAACTATAATAATACATTTCTTAATACGTGAGTGCATAGAATAAAATAAAATAATATAATATAATAACAAACTAACATTACAAAAGAGCTGATAAAATACGAAAAACAAAAAATTAATTTAAATGTATCCAATATTTTGGATACATTGTTTACACAAGTGACATGTGCAATCAAAGGATGTAAAACTTATGATTAGATTTTTAAAGGCATTTGAATTTAGGTGATTTCACATGAAAAAAATCCAAATTTGGCTATATAACTTTATGGCAAGTTATAAATCTATACAACTTATGCTTGGTTTTTTCTTTTTAATCCGAAGATCTTAAATCATATTGTAATCAGATAGAACCTTGCTTGGAATTCAGCAATATAGCAAACCTTATTTAATCGTCCTCTTAAACCTCAATTTCCTCTTATTTTAGGGAAGAAAGCCAAGGCATGCCAGGAAAGCATAATAATTAAATCGTTCTAAAATCCTCTGAAGCGTCATACCTTGGTAGTTTCGGTTTTGCCGGTTCCCGCAGGACCAGCCGGGGCTCCTCCGAAGTGCAGATGCAACGCGCCGGTAAGCGTCAGATAGCACCGATCTGTTAACGGTGTGATAACCAATCGACCACTATTACCGAGGTATTCATACCCGTAATTAAATGCTGCATTTACGGCTTTCACAATCAGGTCGTCTTCCCAATAGTATCTAGACGAACAAGCAGTTTTATTAGAAACAAATTTCAAAAAATTGTCAAATTGAAAATAGTAAGGTTTTTGGGATTCGTAGCTCATTAAGGACAATGACCACCTGCTACTCAGCAAAAGCTTGTTATCTCGATGTTGCTGTTGACTGGCAAAAACCTGCCATCTTCACGAGGTATGGGTTTATGCGCGAGGCGTAGAGGGGCCACTAAATAGCCTCAGACAATATTCTCTTGATCTGACCACACCTCATTATTCCTTTTTGCCTTTGCCTGGAATTACAAAGAGCTGACAAATTCACAATTTCAAAAATATCTCACGATATTCCTACCTCAGTTGGCTGATCCACTCGAAATCATTCACACCAGTCACATTCTCTTTCAGCAGTTTAGCGACAACATCGCAAGCATGAACCTGGGGATTAAGATTCAGTAAAAGATTCAGCAGTTATTACAACTTCAAAACTTCAGACAACAAGACCAGAGCTTTGAGCTAAGGTGCTATGAAAGAGTTCTGCAGATTTTATTGATGGTGAGGAGAACTATTTATTAGATGTTTGAAGGGGCTTTAGACGAGACCGTAGATTCTGTAAGCAAGCCAAGACTTCAGTACTGTACACGTATACGGCCATACTTAATGGATTAGAGCACCAAGAACCGGTACCGTGTATGGTACAAGATCTAAAGTAAGGCAAACAACTAGATGGATGAAATTAGTAACAAAGCATTCAGATTAACATAAGTTGGGGTTTATAGAAACACAAGATCGTTTGGAGAAATTGTAACAAATGCTTAAATTAGTTATGAAGTATTTATAAAACCAACCTCGATAACAATAAGTGCACTAAGAATTAATCTTGCAATATTGCTCAGCTTTCCACGGACCAAAGATACAAGATCACTGAGCTGTGGAGTTAAGAAGGAATATGAGTAAGAGGTAAACAAAAGGTAATTTTTCAAACTGCTGTACTTACTATTCTTCAACCCCGACCAGACCCCATGAAGGGTTCCAATAATGTATTAGGACGTTTTGCTTCTCAATATATGCATATGTGACGTGTTCTATCTTATGCCCTATCACATGCAACAACTTATTTGGTTAATCATTAAAAACTTTAGTTCCTCTAATATTACAGATTCAGTACTAATTTAGAGACATCATCAGAGCAACGAATTGTCTCCGGCTGCTCCCCGTACTCTGGCTTGTAGAACCCATCTATAATATGTTTCTGTGCCTGTGGGAACGAAATTGCAACAAAATGTTCCTGCAACGATTTATTTATTTGATCGTTAAAATGTATCAAAAACATCATTATTTTCTAAATTTGCTTGCAGATATATCTTACACACACGCCCATTTGCCCACATCAGTAGTGCTTTTATAATGGCAAAGGACTTGACCAATTCTTTTATAACGCTAGAGGACTTGACAAATGCTTTGATGATGAAAGATGACTTGACCTGTGCTTCTATAATGAAAGAGGACTTGACCCATGCATTTATAATGCTAGAGGACTTGACCCATGCTTTCATAAAGCAAAGGGACTTGACAAATGCTTTTTTAATGCTAGAGGACTTGTCCCATGCTTTCGTAAAGCAAGAGGACTTGACAAATGCTTTCATGATGAAAGATGACTTGACCCATGCTTTCATAAAGCGAGAGGACTTGACCTGTGCTTCTATAATGAAAGTTAACTTGACCTGTGGTTCTATAATGCTAGAGGACTTGACCCATGCTTTCATAAAGCAAGAGGACTCAATAAATGCTTTTTTAATGCAAGGGGTACGATCCTTCATTAACAGGAGCATCCCCGACAATAGAAAATCCACAGCAAACGAATCTTACACCAACCTGTAGTTGGAGATGCTCATACAATTCAGGGAGATTCTTCTCTTCAAGAGCTTCTGAAACTTCGCTCGTCCAGTATGTTTGGCAGCCTGCGATTACCACTTGGCCGGGCCATTGAAGAACCCAATCAGTTCGTTCCATCTGAAATGCAAGAACGCGCAAACATTGCCGTGGTATCGAGTTTAACAGGCATATGATATTGACTGGTCGGGGTATTATTGAGGGATTTTTCAGGTATAAAATGTGTGTTTATTAAAAAGCTTACAAATACATTAATAGGCAAAGGACATGATAGAACAGTGCTATATAGCTATACAAAAAGAAATACAGGAGAAAAATAGATATGTAATAATCATACGAAGTTTAACATAGAGAAAGCAAGGATTAGGAATATAGGTTTGTAATACAGAAATTATTTCATAATTAAGTGATGGAGAAAGCATCCAAACCTGGGAATGTATATTGTAAGGCATTTCATGGCATTATGGAATTTGTCGACTTTTAGCATGGGTTGCAAAAATTTCTAAATTTTCAAGCAATATAGTTAGAAAGTTACATACTCCTTACAAACCCAAAAACATGTTTTACCTCTGAATAAACTTGCAAAGCCTCAAACAGAATTTCTTTCAGACTTTTCCTCATCATATTCTCGACTTCCAGCAACCAATCTTCAACATTTCCTGTTGGATAAAGCTTTTCTGCAAACTGAACCATTTCTCCCTCAGCAGAGAACATGCTGGATATGCGAAGGTCGTCTTCAAATTTAAGCTGGAGAAATACACAATATTTGTATTCAAATCCGCGACAAAATATCCGCCTTGCTATTCAAAAAGAAACTTAAAGTATCGACGTCTTTGTAGGTGCCCAAGAAAAATGTATTTGTTAAAATTATGATCCTTTTAACTGTACATTCAACTATTTTCATTTCATCCTACTTTTTGCTTAATTTTAACTACAACGATTGTCAATAGGTCTGAACAAGTCAACCCCTAAATATCATACTGAACAGTACAATTATTTCTCGTATTGCCTTTTTATCTATGTTATCGATTTTAAAGTTAGCTTATCACGGATTGAACTGATTCACATCAGATTGAACTGATTCACATCAGATTGAACTGATTCCCAGACTGATCCATTAATCGATCGATGATTGCTTGATTGACTGATTAATAGATTGGTTACTTGTTGCAAAATAAAAAGGAAAGCTCTGATAAGCAGGTAAAAACTATAAACAATTACGATTTATTCTTGCCAATAAAAAATAATAAAAGTCTAGGATCACAGTGATAATCTAGCAGAAAGAGCAAATTACAAAACACCTTATGTAAAAGATTTCAAACTAGGAACAACGATAGTTTTTATAGAAATATGGCACAACGTATTGCAAACTTTCCACCCCCGGGTGGACCATATGATGAACTGTAATGACCTGCAAAGTAGGGAAAAGTCAGGGGGTTGATGCTAACTTCATCAAAACTGCATAATGCAGGGAGAATCTGCATACCTTTGCGATATTTTCAAAGCACTTTCGAAGATGAGGCTGAACTGCGGTGGGATCTTTCGTTTGTGACAAAATTTCAAGCAATTCATCATCAGATAGGAAATAAAACCTTGGAAATGATGTTCTTTTGGTTTCGAGGTATTCACTAAGGCCTTTTTGTACCTGAATAGAAGGATAAAGCGATTGAGATCAGATTTTAACTCCCTAATAAAACTACGATCTGAATCTATATCTGAATCTGTGTAACAGGGCTCAATGTCGTAAAGACGGAGCAGGTTATACAACGATTGCATAATGTGCGAGATTCAGAGCAACAAAGCGAGAGTTCATTTTGCAAGGAATACCATACACCAATTATTCAAATCCTGATTAGAAAACTTCACTGTTTTGAGCGGGTTGGTAAGATCGAAGTCTGGTGTTCATGATTCATCGATTGATTAATTAAGTGATTAACTGATTCACAGACTGATCGATGATTGATTGATTGATTGATTGATTGATTGATTAACAGATTCCTTGTTGCATAATTTACAGGAAAACTTCGATATTAAAGGTTATTCTGCTCAGGTAGACTAAGTGATTTCATCGATTAAATCATTGATCACTTGATTCATGTGATTTAATGATCTGCTCTTTTATTGAATGGTGATCCACCAATTGATCAAATGATTCTTAAACATAATCAATAATTACTTATTGGCGTGCTATAAACGTATATTCCAAGGAACTTATACTTTAAAACTATACATTTTCAATGGCCACTAATGAATATTGTAAATCAAATAAATTCTCATTTTCTAAATTTGTATCCAGTTTTACGTCATTCCTACCTGCTCAAGAAGCTTGTTACATTCCCGTAGATTTTCAAGAAGTTTCTGATCTGGACAGAACGAAATGACCTGCAAAAAAGAAAATACTGAGTTAAAAACGACTTTTAAATATTAGTATAAATATTCAAGTGGTTGGCAAGATTAAATTTTCCCAACAGATTTCAAGTTAGGGAAATTAAAGAAAACGAACTCCTGAGCTCAAGTCATGTATGCTCCAGGAGACCTTTCAATTTATTAAAACTTAATACATTTTTTTTTTAATTAAGGAAATTTAAAAACTTATCTTAGTTTAAATTCATTCTTTCAGAAACTATTTTTTCTACAAAATTGTCTTTAACTGAAGGCTCATTGTTCTTATAAATAAAGGCTACTATATTCGATCTTCCACTGCATTTTAGGAAATTTAGAAAAATATCTAAGTTAACTTAACTTCATTCTTTCAGAAACTATTTTTCCTAAAAATCGTCTTCAATTAAAAAGCTCATGGTTCAATTAAAAAGCTCTTCTATTTGATCTTCCCGTGCATTTAAGAAAATTAAGGAACTTATCATTTCGTTCTTTCAGAACATATGTTTTTAAATCGTCTTCAATTTCAGGCTCAAGGTTCTTATAAATGTCGGCTCTTCTATTTGATCTTCCAGTGCATTTTATAACAATACAGTAATTTAAATCGATGTTTTGATCTTGCAAAGTATGTACTACCTGTGGGTTATTTTTAGCATTGTTCATCAGCTTCCTCCATATTCTCTCCATCGTTTGATATCTTTTGCTTTCAACTGGCAGTTGACGATTGATGTCTTCAGAGCTAAAAAGAGAGCACAATAATAATAATTAATGACAAGAAACAAATACGACACTGTCAGCATTAAAATCTCCCAGTACTAACATCTAATGCTTTTATAAAAATAAAGAGCAATATCATTATGCAGCATTTTGTGTTTAACTTGAGGAGAGCTCTTACTAAAAACGTTTTTTATTCGACAGTTTGACGTCTACCTCATCAACGGCAGCCAAACAAGTTTGCATATGGTAGGGGTGTCAAATCTGACATCTAGGCATGTAACGGGGGCTTGATTCTCAGCAAAGTAGGTGGCAAAACCTCTTGAGAACCCCTCTCTATACACTGCTTTTGCATTGTGGAAAACCATTAGAGCCAACCTAGTCAATTTTCGATTTAAACAGCCTAACAAAATGGTGTCTTTGAGGCACAATCCTGTACAGAGGCAAATTTCATATTTCATTCGTACCAATTTGCTTGATGACATTTTTGAATAGCCAATCAACGCAACCAGTATATATTGCCATGTGATAAAACCAATGTATCTTGATTGGCTGATGTCAAAAGTTAAACAAAGAGTTTTACTATCTCACCTAAATATGGGCTCTAAATAGAGCCAGGATCTTTGACACGTCAGCCATTCGTCCATAACATCTTGGGTCATCACGAGCTTTCCCTCCCAACCAGATATCCGATCTTCAAAGGCCTTTTTGTATGGCGAAAAAGACATGCTCTGCGTCATCACAATATGATCATCCAGCAACTGCGAAACGTCGTCTCCAATCTTCATGATAAATGTTCCCGTGTCTTTGTAAGCCATTATGTCCAGCAAAACTGGCTGCCACTCTTGCTCCATTTTATCCAAGGCCTGGGAAAAATTAGATCAACTGCTTCAAGAAAAGCCAACGTTCATTACATCTAAGAACGCACGAATTTATTATCTACGTGTTTTTCTAGCGCTAAGCAAGAAAAAGTTTTGCAAGTTTTCTATCTTATAGCTTGAAGGGGTATTGGTTTGTGTGTTATACAAGCAGCCGGCAAAGTATCACTGACTAAAACGGCTCTGATGTGTAGTAAATTTAGAAGGTTTTGTTCATTCAGCAGCCATTATGGGACTATTACGTCGAACCTGGATCCGCATCTTTAGAGCAGCTGTAGAATCCATTTTACTATTGGGACGCCAGTATTTGGCCATGTCTGTGACTGCCACACGCAACTTAGATGGGTGCCACACCAGACTCTTAAGGCTGGCGAAAGGCATTGCCCGGTAGATTCATGTGACCAACGTGGAACTCTACGGTGACTGAAGAAGGTGTCGGTAAAGAGGAGGAGGATGTAATTGGTGGGCCAGGTACTCAGACACGCAGCAGAGGAAGCCCACAAGGCTGTGTCGTAGAGGACGAATCATAAGAGAATGGGAAGACCATGTCTGGCTGTTTTTGATGTGGTGTGTAAAGACGCTTGCCTTACCCCAGAGCAGCTCGAGGGTGCGGCCCAGGAGAGAGCTGTTTGGTCGATACTCTACTGATAACTTGTTTTATGGTGAAGGCGGGATAATTTATGTTAATGACATCAAGCAGACCTCTGTGCTGGGGCTGGAGGAGGTCATTGCCAGAGGGCTGTGTACCTTCCTAGTGGTTCTTTAAAGCCCTATTTTTAACCAGAGAGAATTGCCATTTCATGTGGTAATGTGAGGCATGAGAGCCGAATTTTTCACCTTTCGATTTTTACACTCAATGTTTGGGCTTTTGGGCAATCAACCTACTATGAGAGCTGTTTCTGGCTGCAAAGATTATGGATGAACGTGAACAATGGAAGAAGCTGTTCTATGATGTCCGAGTGAGCTGAAATAACTAATTAACCAACTAACTAACATTTGATAGCTTGTTAGATTGGAAAGTATTTTACCTGCTCGATGGAATATTCCTTTCCTGCTACTTCGCCAATCTTCGCAATAACATCTATATGATCTTGCAATTTCATTTCAAGGCATTTTGCAAATGTTAGAGTCGATTTTGGATATATCTTGAATTTGAGCTCTGCAGACAACTTTGAAAAAAAATATAAATTAGCTATTTGCAATTCGTAAAATATGATATTTCCTATCTAACTCTAACCTTTACTTCAAACAAAAATCTAATGTACCAAGTAAATAGCGACCATATCAAGATAAGAAGACGAAATGATAAAAATGAAAAGAAACATGCATTGTCTTTCTCTTTCAGGGCAAAAACGAAGTGTATGGAAAGTCTATCATCTTTGGAAGAGGGTAACTAGGCGAAACATCCTGCTGATACAAATCTTCCAACAGTGTCTCCTACCTATTCCTTCACGATTTAGATATTGACAATATTGCAACATCTCCTCATACCAATTTAAACGTTGGCAAACTAGATATTTTATGTCTCGTAATCCAAGCTGATTATCAAATTCTAAGAGTATCTTACTATATACTTGCTTATATTAATAATCCCTTATCTTCCTCTATTCTCTTCTCTACCTCTCTTCTTTTCCTCTTTTCTCTTCCTCTCTTCTATGCTTCAGCCGTCAAGAACACTTATACTTATAACAGCTTGCTTATATTTATAAACAGTTCTTATGTATCATAATAATAATCTGTTTCATTTCTCGCCTTGTCGTTCCTCCTGTATCGTCTCTGGTGTTTTTGTTCAACCATTTTTTTATTATCAGCACAAGTTTTCCCCAGTGCAGTGGATTCCGGTAAACAGTATTGGTATTAGCGTCCCTTCCCCTCAAGTTTATTTATTATAACATCAACGAAAACTGGCAACACATTCATGATTTAGTTTGCCAAATGTTGTCTGATGATGAAGATTGAAGTTATTTAATTGTCATTCGGGGGTTAGAAACCTCATTTGACATATTGGTTCTGACGTCATAATGACGTCATGCTACATTTTTTATTAGAGATTAGTGGAGTAATTAGAGAGAACCAAGCGGAACGTGCTGTTTTACCTTGCAATGGGTGACAGGAGGTGGTGGGAACCTGTCACGACCATTGGTTTTCGATTTGCACCCCTATTAGAGAGAGAGGGGAACCTTTCCTGCAGACATGTTTCCCCATTGGTTTTCAGGCAAGAAAAGTGCTCAAAACAGCATTCATTGCTTACCTGATCCCAATGCCGTTGACGCATGCCAGGATTCCGCAGCGCTTGAATCAAAGGAATAAATGGCTTGAAATCCTCAATCCATCCTTTGATTTCCAATGCAACATCTTGACATGACGTAATATCTTGAAAATGTCTAAAAAGGAAAATAAGATTTACTTAATGACAGCATTCAAGGGAAAACGAGAGAAGAGAGAGTATTTATGTCAGTGCAATGAAATACGGCGGCTTCATCGCATAGCAAGCTCACTTTAAATATCGTTATTTTATCTTGTTGTTTCTGGTTAACATTCTCAATATTGTATTTAACTTCATTATTAGTCTTATATCAACATTAGAAAAGCTCCTGCTGACATCATTAATAAATAATTTTCTTCACACGGCCATAGCTCAAAAAGAACAAAATGTATTGAAGATTTGTCAATGTCATCCTTGCTTACTATCAATGTTCTTTTCATAAATGCGAACTTCCATAACTACGAAATCCCAAAAAGTGATAGGTCCAATTCAAGAGAAACAAGTGGTATTTCATTGACTCCAACTAACATACCGGCTAATCTGTGGTCCGTACAATAATAATTGTTGCCTCTGTCCTTGCTTGCTTATTTCAAACTTCACCCATTTTGAGTTATGGTCATGTGAAGGAATAAATTGATGACGTCGTAGCATGTACCTGTCTAAAGGCACAGACCATGTCATGAGTAATAATTGTACTATATCTCCAGAATCAAGTTTCGGTTTAGCTTCAAATTTGGTTCATGAGTGCCTTTTGTCCATTGGTGTGCATCTTGAACATCTAAAGCTCTAACCTGGCGACAGGCCTTATCACAGGCCCTTATTTCGTATAACTCTATGGCCTGTAACTTAAACAGGTCCCTACTTTGAAGTCATCAATATATTCCACAGCCATAACTCAAAAGCGACAAAATATATTGAAGTTTTGTAAACGCGTGCTTCTCCTTGTTTACTATCAAAGCTCTGTCCATTGATGCGAACTCCCAAAATTTGGTAGGTCCACTTCAACTACAGAAGTCTGTCTAATATCAATGTGGAATCAGGCCTTAATTGGCAAAAGCATCGACCAGATAATACAAGCCTCAAAGGCATCGTTACCTTGCACACTTGTGCATCGTCTTGTAGGCATCGTTGACATTCTTTTCAACTTGTTCTGCATCGATGGCATTGATTGGATCATTCATCCAACTCTCATGCCATTTCAACCAATCAGACGTGGTTAACCACAGATTTTTGAATGGTTCAAAGTCTTTTATCAGCTTGGTAAGTTTTTCATACTACGAAACAGAAACATATATTCATTGTTAGAATTGCCCAAATAAAAAAGTAGTAGATCTAAATAAAGTCTTTACTAAATAGGGTTGAGAAAAATCCTTTCATAGGGTCACAATTATGCTTTTCAAAAGCCTGAAAAATGGGTGTAGTTTGGGAGGGGCTTAAGTCTAATGACAACAGTTTTTCCTCCAAACTCACTACAAATAATCAGAAAGTTTTTTCCTAAATTTCCTCCAAATATTCACTATTTTACAAACCGTTTTCGGGTCATATGGTTACAGCACAATTTTAGCCTCTGCTGCTAAATAATATAATTTTTCAAAACCAAAAAAATTGAAATTTATGCGAGTCATCAAATCCAAGACTTTAATTTTGAGTAAGCTGTGCCTAGCTAGACTGGTTCTGAAGATAGTAATATTGGATGTCAACAATATTTTTTTATATTTATTAATTTATATTTTGAGGAACTATTAGATAAAAGCCTTTGGAACAATCATGAAAGGCATATCAAAAAATAATTTATTGAGTTTATTAACTTTTTACTTTTAAGTTACAAAATAGCACAATTAGAGTTATTGATGTAAATGAGAAAAACTTAATTTTTATTTAATTTGATTTGATTGAATTTCAATTGATAAGTAACAGAACAGGCCTAAAGATATTGAAGGAAAAGCTTAAAAACTTGAGGGAGGAATTTTAAAAACCTTCTGGGAAAAGCTCAAAAATAGAAATAACTTTTAAAATTATTTAAAAAATTCAAGATAATTACATTTGTTGTCGGCATGCCAAAAAGTCTTTCTCTGTTGTTATAAAGCAAAGCTAATTGTTGACATTCTTTCAACTGCTTCGTTATTCTTCTAACTTCATTTGCCGTTTCGTGAGCCCTACAAAAGCAAAAAACCAAAATTATTTTTTGTCTGAGTAAATTTGAACAATTATCAGAAATACCGTTGAGTGATTTATTATAGCAGAATAAACCAAAGAACGAGTGAAGAAAGACTTTAACGTAAAAGAAGGAAATGTTACTGTTGACATTTTCACGAAAAAAGAAAAATAAAATGGAATAGAAAAACAAAACATATGGCCAGTGTGGGTCTCGAACCCACGACCTTAGCGTTATTAGCACCACGCTCTACCGACTGAGCTAACCGGCCAACTGCTATGTAAGTGAGATTCCAAGATCACAACCTTATCTATTTCAATTCTAACTGCAGTGTTAAAATCTTAAAAAAATTTATGTTTTCTTACTAACAGAAAGATATTGATTGATGCTTTAACTTTGAGCAATTTTACATCTAATCAGAAAAAAGAGCTACTTACTTATTGATATCAGTATGAGCAGAAAATCCAGCAACAACCATGTTGATTCCATCCAACCTATCCTGAAAGTTATTCTGTTCGGTCAATAAATTTTTATGGAATCTTTCCTCATCTTCTTCTAAATGTTCCGTCGTTTTATCCATTTGATTTTCGATCTTATATGGCCAACTGGCACATGTCCATCTGGTAGGAAAACAGAGAAAATACTCAAACAGCCTTGCAATCAGCTACAAAAAACTCGATTTTACCAAACCACAAAAGCTAAGATCATCTTAAAATCCGCAAGATCAGATTTACGGAATATTCTTAAAGTGCTACACTCGAAGAAACCAAAAATTTGAATTCGACCATCATTAGACATTATTACACTCCACATTATTAGAAATAAAGACTTTATTTTCATCGGAAAAACTTGACTTACTAGCAAAGTCGATTTCGAATTGTGAGGGACACGAATAATTCTTACACAAAAAAGGCAGGAATATTTAAACTTGAGTACAAATACAGCCTGTCTCCTAGTTTATATGAATAATTATATAATATAACGAATCTTTATATAGGAAACAGCAAAAACACACAAATGAGAAAATCCATCTTTTTAAGACTAGCCTAGCAAAGGTTCTTAATCTTGCGGGCTGAAAATCTGTAAATCTTAAAAGAAGTGTGTGTCCTGTACAGAAAGAAAGTGAAAAAGGCAAATATCTTCATTTATGAGAGACAGCTCCCGATTTGTTTCATGACCACTTTGAGAAGGCTTTCCGACCTCCAAAAAGGAACGTGTACACTAAATCATAAGATACAAGAACTAAGAATGTCAACAGGTTAAGAAACTCGAAGAGATAGAAATCTTACTTTGAATTGAAGTCGTCTTGAGAGATGCTGTAGTAGAAATCTTCTATCAGCTCATAATCTACCATGGCTTTATTGATCAACTCTTGTTTTTCTGATAGCAAACCAGGAACAGATTTCATGTACTCTCTCTGGTCTGACAATTCTTCAATACAATTTGGCTTGTCATACAGGCGACGGGCAATCGTTCGAAATTCTTCGCAAACCTGATTATAAAGAAAAAAAACTTCAGTAATTGGTATCAACAAAGAGCATTTTGGCAGCTTTTTCATACCATCCAAGTGGTTTAGATATGAGAAACCTAAACACATATATATGGGCCTTTATTTATCGACAAACTGAAGCAGTCTAAAAGACAATGAAACAGCCTTATCCAACTTGGATTGCCTTTGGTTTAAGACCAGCCTTGGGCTAATCTAAGCAGTGCGACCCCAGTTCTTCCTCTCGATGTGACCACATCTCGTGATTCCTTTTGCCGTTTGCCTAGAATTACAGAGAGCTGGTAACTCTCCTTTCATGGCGAGTTTGACCTGGATAGGAATTCTCGTTCAATATTCATGTAGCTGTTTTTGGCATTTTTGTTGGCAATTTGGCCTATTTAACTGAATCTGTTGACTGGTTTAGACGCAAGCTTACAAAGGCTCTATGTTGCATGAGAGTCTTTAAGATATTAAGAAAATAAAAGCAATTCGTGGATTCCTTTAAGCTGTAGCAATTCGAAACTACTGTTTTTCGTGCAGGTTTTCAGCTATGTCCCAGCTATATTATAACTATTCTCTTATGGTATTATGATATCATCTACAAAAAATTCCCAACTGTACAAAATATTTTCATCTGACTTATGAGCCAAGAAGAACATGACATCACTAAGCTTTTGGCCACCTTTTGCAAAAAATCCTATGACTGCAGAAAACTTTTTCTATTTTCCACAAAGCGTGGCCAATACTTCTACATAAATTGTATAATTAAACAACAATTTGAGCATTATACAGTAGTTAGCTAATTAAATAATTATATGTTATGTATTCAACTATTGTATTCTTTTGTAGTTCTGTAGATCTGTTACCTCTATAATTATATTATATTATATCACATTACATCTTTATTGTGATCGTTCTGTAGATTTGCCTTTGAATCATATATCTTTAGTTAAATTAGTTAAAAAATTGTTGTAGTAGCAATTAAATCAAGTATTCGGTTAAGGGCCATCTCGGCCTAGACACTTGAATTGCAAGATAAATAACTGCCTACCTCATCAGCTTGCTTTCGGAGTTTCTTTGCCAGAAATTCCAGTACTGAGTTAGCCAAGGCTTTCTTCTTCTTAGCCAATGCCTGTCTAACTCCATCACACGTGATCCAGAATGGACCAATCGTGATGTTAGCAGGTATGCTACTTTCGATGACTTCTTTATCGTGCAAATGGTCTTGAATGAGTTGTTTGACTTGTGCAGGCGTGTGCTCTTCCTTATCATATTCCCTGAGACGACAAGAAATGTTTTTAGCTCCTCTACTTGGATATTTATCTACATGTGATAAAATAAAAGACCAGAAACGATTTGTTTAAGTAGAGTCAATAACCACCGGCGGTTGCACAGCTATCAGTCCTTTTCCATGATAGGCAACACCGTGGATTGTTATGTATTTTCGCCCAACTCCTCGTCTGAATTTCTTACAATTCGCGATTAGGGACAAAATGTAAGCATTGGAATCTCTCTTCTCATCTATTAATTCCCAGAAGACTTTGATTTAGGTATATCTTTCTTCATCCCTCGTTTCCTCTCTAACTTTACTCTGATACAACTTTTTAAGCTGAAGTACTGGTATTCGCTGATCTATTTTCTAGTCTAATCAATGACTGTAATATACTGCTTCTTTGGCTACCCAAATAAAAACAAACGCTCTCTCTATGTCGTGACCAAAACCCTAGGTATTTAATAAGCTTCACTAATAGTAGGACAAGTTCATTGATAAAGGTCATATATCGAAACGTCTGACTCAAGCTTCTTAATCTTCAGTTGCTGATAGATAACTTCAATACTTACTCTAAATATTTCTTGA
>WUAR02175553.1:0-10014 GCA_015164055.2 Chrysaora achlyos
TTGTTTAACGCAGGTGCGCTAGTTTTGTTGTGCCCTGGTTGCTGTTACAGCATTCCAGTGTGTTTTTTCCAAATTTCGGTGTACGAGATTCCTGATATGCCTGCTGAAAGTATTTTTTAGAATCTTGTATAGTTGGCGTTTTATTCTTGTTGTTTAACGCAGGTGCGCTAGTTTTGTTGTGCATTGTTTGCTGTTTCAGCATTCCAGTGTGTTTTTTCCAAATTCCAGATTTCAGTGTACGAGATTTCTGATATGCCTGCTCAAGGTAATTTTGAGAGTCGTGTATAGTTTGAGTATATTCTTGTTGTTGCACTCAGGTGCGCTAGTCTCGTTTTGCCTTGGTTGCTGTTACAGGATTCCAGTGTGTTTTTCCAAATTCCAGATTTCAGTGGAGGATATTTCTGATATGCCTACTGAAAGTAATTTTGAGAGTCGTGTATAGTTGGAGTTTATTCTTGTTGTTTAACGCAGGTGCGCTAGTCATGTTGTGCCTTGGTTGCGGTTACATGATTCCAGTGTTTTCCAGATTCCAGTATTCAGTGTGTGAGATTTTTCTATAGTTGGAGTTTATTTTGGTTGATGCACTAAGTATTTCTTGTTTTGCCTTTGTAACTGTTGCAGGATTCCAGGGTGTTAGCCAGATTCCAGATTGCAATGTGTGAGATTTTGATCTGCCTTCTGAAGTAGATTACTTTATAACTGGAGTTTGATCGTGCTCTTGCGCTTAGGTGCGCTATTCTGGATGCGATTTGTTTTCTATTACTAGATTCCAGTGGGTTTTTGATGTGGTTTTTTTGCCCAATTAATTTGTATTCTAGTTATGGAGCTGACAAGGCAGGTTATTCTGCCTTGTGGTATTGTACAAGACCGTTAGGTTGCGTCTTTACTCTGGGGTCTGCATGGCCTAAGCGCATGACTGTGTTATTGCATCAAGGCAGTCTTTTCTGCCTTTGGGTTATGTTTTATATGCTTTGGGGTCATTTGGACATGTTTAGATTTGATAAATGATGGTAAATATGAAATAAGTGATGTTGAGGAAGTTTAACAAGAAGATTGATCAATTGATAAGGAGGAAAAAGAAGAACTGCAAGTGCATCGGGAATATTTTTAATGATGATTATGAGTTAAACAGGAGATTCTGAGGACAGCAACAGTGATTCAAAACACATTACTTTGATTTGTACATCTTTCTGTTTAGTTGAAGATCAGGAACACATGAAACAAGAGAAAAGTCAAAAGACAAAGACCGAGAAAAGGCATTCAAAAGGGAAAGGAAACGTACAGATTTCCGCAAATGTGATGAGCCAGTGAAAGGCCACCCAGAGAATATGTGCCAGGCACATAATTAAATTGTAAATTTTGGTTTCTGTTGTAAATTAAATACATACTATTTTATTGTCACTCGACAGAATGATTATAGACTTTCCTTTGTCTTCCATTATTATACAGTGTTCGAATGTGGTGATAAATACAGGCTGACAGTGGACGAATCTAATCCCCAGCAAAGGAACCCAAATATCTCCCTGACACGCCGACACGCCACTGCACGAAGGGACATAGTGAACGTATGTCGTGTTATATGCAGAAGCCCAGACTCACACCTACAACATTTACACCTGTATAACAGGAAAATATATTTGTATAAAACAACATTAAAATATAGTTATCTTCATTGATTGCATGTTCTTTTTTTCATAAAACTATTGAAAAGTTAGTTGTTAGGGTTAATGTAGACTTAGGTAGGCCCATAGCACTCAATGATCCACATTTAGTCAGGGTACTTAGCCAAAAAACTGAATCTCAATTGTTTGCATCTAGGCTTGTATCCTAACAAAATTTCCAATAGTTGATTATTTTAGTTTGTTATAATAAATAACGTGTATTAAATATTATGCACTTCTTGCTGCTGCATATTCTTTATCGCACTAATGGATGTTTTTTCTTCTAACAAAATTTAGTCTATTGCTAACAAAAATAGCAAAGTAGGCCCGACAAAACTCTGTTGGATTTCTGACAGTGGAAAATCATGCAACAAGATGATATCTCACTGTAATCTTGATTCTGAACAACAGAAGTAATTCATTTTACCATTCGCTGAAGGGGTAATTCCTCGACTACGATCTTGTAGCAGGGATTTGTAGGATTCCATCTTTATCCCCAGGTCTTTCCAGATCTGCCACTTGTTTCTCGCTGAATCCTCCGAGGATGGAACCAATGGTTCACCCTAATAGGGTAAATACATACTTGCACCCACTAGTTCTCCATATTCGCTCTCAAACATGTTAACAGTGAAGCAAAAAAACTTGAATCGGTTACGGTTTGTTCATCAAAATGATTTAACTTCAAGATGCAATACAAAAAAACAGGTAACTTTCGGAAAGCTAGGAGCAGTCCTGCGGGACAAATCTTGAACACAAATGGACATCAAAACTGTTGAAACACAAAGAGTTTTTACATTTTGAGTTCAGCACACTCGAATTTATCAAATCCATCAATAAGAATTGTCGTGTCATATTCACTATAAGTCTTCGAAAGTAAGAAAAAATTATTTTCAAACTATTTTTCAAAAGAACTATACAAATACTATTTTCTCATACTGAATTTGAAAAAGGCGTTTTTAATTGTTTTTATTTCCAGATGGATTGATCCAACAGCCATACAACAGTCCCTCATAGACGTTAAGACATTAAGCTGCCGGCGGCACTGAATTTTCTAGTTATTATAATACTAAGGCACTTCATAAGGATTCTATAAAAAATTGATAATCATGTAGCTAAAACCTTGGGGGCGCAAGTAAAACTTTGAATCCCTGAAACGATATTTTTGCATCACAGAAACCTCATCTCCCCTAAGATTGAACGGGCCTAGCTATGTAGCAGTATGAGCATGAATTGGAGTTAAGTAGGTTTATCTCAATCATAGGTATAAATTCAATTGTTTTTATGAGTCAAGGCGTGCAGAGCATAGAAATTGCTGAAAAGTAAGGCATACCTTTTTAAGCAAAGTCATCGTTAAATTCTTTTCTATGAAGCCAAAATCTGTAAAAATTGTAAAAAATCAAAATCAACAAGAAGATTCAATTTTGGCGTTTAGTATAATTTTAGCACGTATTTATAATGTAGTTTCCATGTTCTTGATGCCGAGCCTAACTGAATGAATTTTAACTGAATGATGTTGAGATTCATTGTATGACGTGGAGAGTTTTTTACAGCTACATGAAGCTAACTCATAACAAAGATTGAACCGCAAACTGAGCCGATATATATCTTCTGCGACATGGGGAAAAGTTTGGTTAAATTTCCAATTTCATGTAATAGAAAAGATTTCTGGTTTATAGAGCTCCAATTATATCTGAAAAAGTTTTCAAATCGGATCCACACTTATTGGGATTTTGCAACCAAGGAAAAACATGACGGAAACATGGCGTTTTTCAAAATTAGAATATATGTTTTTTCTTTTTTAAGTTATGGAAGTGTCAAGAAATACGTTATTGAGAATATAAATTATAAACTTTTAACAAGAATCATCCTGAAACTACTATGCCATATAAAACATAAAGCCTTTCCCAAATATGTCCAGAGAGAATGATTCAGGACAAAAAAATTAAACAGGGGAAGGCCCCCGAGGCGTTGCCGAGACAATGAATGAATAATTTAAGCCATCTCAGTGAGCAATCTACCGCAGGCAGCAAATGATCGAAATAAATAAAATCACAGATATAAAGTGTGTCAGCAGCTAAATAATTTAGAACAAAAAGATGCACTATAACTGCCAAAGCAATTATGACACATTCCTACATACACATCATGGATCGTACAACTAATACTTACAAAGAAGATTGCGAATTTAAAAATGGCGCTGCTGCCACCTCTGCAATACGTTCCATCACATTGTTAAAACTTAGCAATGGAAAGAATATCAAAAGTTTGTAAACCCCACATTTGCTCCCCGCAAACTATCTTTCGACACCAAATTTCCAAACAGCAAGTCCACCTTAATGTGAAATTGCAAATATAGACGTGTAAATAACCCATTTCAATACAAAGAACAGGGAATAGTTATAAAAAAACCATACCTTGAAGTTCCGACCCTAGCATGATAAGCATTTTATGGTGAAGTTCATCTAGGGACACGCCAACTTGACTGTGCTAGCATGCAAAGATTTAAAATTTATTCACAATAATAATTGATAAAGATTAATGCATCATGATGTTACTGGCTTATTTTCTGTTATCGGCAGCTTTCGAGATATAAAAAGACAATTTTTTCAACTGTGAAAACGATTCTATTGCAATAGCAGTTTGAGCTGGTGTTTCAAGCGTAGGAAGGAATTTAAATAAACAAAAGTAATATCTGATAAATTTACAAATGAAGCATTGCAAAGAGAGGATCCGTTTGGTTAATCTAATACAAGAAAGTAAAATTAGACTACCTTTCATACAATGAAAAAAAAGCATTTTATGCTAAAAGCTTCAGCAACAACAGCGACAATGTTAATTGAAATTTTTAATTGATAAAAAGAGAAATACAAATCCGCAATCAGCCAAAAACAGACAACAGCTCTAAAACTACAGACTTCATATACAAATAGTAGAATAGCGTGTAAAAGCAACTTAAGGAACATTTTTTTATACACCCACAGTTTAGTATCACTTTCAGGCATTGTATAAATCTAGATTATAACGCGCAAATGTGTGTATGTGTGATTGTACGTATGTATGTATGCACCATGTAGCGGTCGGCGCTCTTTCTTTTAACCTCGATTCACCCCTGGACGTCTGCTTCCATTGCCTGAGCAGTGTCGAATCTATTTTATTTTGGAAACTTTCTTCTCCCAGCCTTGCAATTTTCGATCTAACACAAATTTTAATCTTGTCTTCTCGAGGCATTTCCACCAAATTGCTTGAGATCTCTGCATGAAGCAGGTTGCACATTTTTAAAAAACCTTCCCACTTCCAAGCCTCGAACGTCTGTGTGCTTTATATCGTATATTTACGTACATTTACTGCGAATTTTTGAGCGAATCTGCGATAACATTCTCTGTACGGGTTGGCTGTGTTTTCGAATGTTCTCAAATGCTGTTTTCACACTGTGACAAGACAAAGGACGCACTTCTGTGTTGCCTTTTAAATGTGAATACAATTTTCTGTGCTGCTGCCTTTCAAATGTCAATTGACCCGTGGTCGCCATTACAGCTGTCGAGCTTCTTTGCCACGCAGCGCAGTAGAAAAAAATTAATTATAAATCAAAACAAATTATTATAATAATATTTATTTTCCAAAGTTTCAGTGACTTAAGTAAATAAAACAAAATATTTAACATTACAACAGAAGACATAAAAAATATATAAGATTATTAATAATTGTAATATGATTAGCGGATGTGTTTTTTTCGGTCTTCTGTGCGAGGGGTGAATTATAACCAAGTGATAATTATTGTATATTTATTTTAAAAACTTAAGTTCCTGTGTCGTTTCCATTTACTTAAATTACTGAAGTGTTGATAAAAAGAATTATTACAATTATTACATTTATTTCTAGCGCAATGGGTCTGTGTCGTTTCCATCCTTAATTTTACTGGAACCTCGAGAGAAAGAGTTAATTTAATTATTATTTACATATTACCACTGCGCGGCGCCTCTGTTGCTGACCAATCTTGCCTCGTATGAGTGGATTTTGATATAGGTCCTCAATTCCGTATAGTTCCAGCTCACTAAGTTCCCGGGTCTTTCCCTGGCAAAATTTGTGAATTACCGCCGAATCAATGCACGGGCAACTCGACAGCCGTCATGGCGACCACGGATCAAATGACATTCGACACGCAGCGTGCGCAAAATCGTATTGACATTTCATAGACAACAGAGGAATGCATCCTTTGTCTTCTCACAGCATTTGAAAGAATGGAAGAGCTAGGCCAACAAAAACAGGCAACTTCGTTAAAGTATTTCTCGAAAACTCCAAGAAAATTCACGTAAATAAAACGACATATAGCAAGCAGACCTTTAAGGGTCTATTCGTAAGAAAGAATTTTTCCAAAAAACGTAATTTGCTGCAAGCAAGGTCCGAAGTAGTATAGCGGAAGGACCTTTGAGAAGCGAACATGAAGATTCGTTTTAGATCAAAGATGGCGAGCCCGTTAGAAGTAAGGTTACAAGATAAAATAGGTTTGACACTGAGCGCAGACCGCAAAACGGTGCAGTTCTAAACATACATAAAAACTTACGCGCGTTATAATAAAGATATAATTAAATAATTATAATAATTATGAAGTTTCAGTGATTTAAGGGTGCGAGGCAAGGTCGAGCGCATTAGAAATAAATTATTATAATAATTCTTTTTCTCGAGGTTTCAATGATTTGAGTAAATAAAACAACATATTTTGAATCATATTAGAAGGTGTAGTAAAGATAAGACACCAGCTAAGATAATTTAGTGACAAGAAACAAGAAGACCAAAACCGACACAGGAACTAATCCATTAAGATTAATTGATTAAAATCAACCCCTTGCACAGAAGACCTAAATTGACACATCCGCTAGCAAATAAATTGAGCGATAAATACAACCAATTGAAAACATGCATTATAGACCAAAGGAAAAAAAGCAGGAGTTCAGAGTAAAATTTCTAATTGTAACTAGCATTTACAGGTTTTCTTACCTTGATTATATGATCCTGAACACGAAGAACGATTTCATATAATTCTCTTTGAGCTTCTGAAAACTTTCCATTTACCGGCCAAGTTCGAGTAATATCACAAGCATAGCCATTATACTCACAACCTGCATCCATCAAAACCAGATCTCCATCTCTGCAGAAACAACAAATGCCGAATTTAATCAAATTTAACACGTTTTCAGTCTTATATAAGTTGCCTTTTTTAATCAATTAGTGTTAGCATTCAATGGCGTTAAGAACACTGAAATGGTAGACAACTAAATAGATTATTACCTTAACAGCTGGGAATTATTGACATAATGTAGCGTGTTAGCTGCATCTCCACCTGCAACTACAGGTGGGAAAGCTAGACGCTGAGCACCTTTACACTTGCTCTCGTACTCAAATAATGCATGTAGAATGCTTTCTTTTACAAGTGGCTTTGTGCTCCGCATGACCTATGAGAAACGAATCGATGCAAATCAAAAACGTGGTAAATAAAAATTATGCCACCAGCGATTTCAGTAAAACAAAGCCAAAAGCTTCTGCATTTGTGTTACCAACGGGATATTTGAACATGGTTGATTGAATTCACTCTCTCTTTTATTCTTTTTACAAGATCGCTGACGACCAGGAAATAAAGATCAGGGAGTCATGCTTTGAATAGAAGCAGCTATTCTAACATTAGAGGTAGTTTCTCTTCTTCTCTTGTTATGCAATGTACAGGAATAAATGAGCATTTCATTATCATTGATTTCAATGGAAAAAGGGAAAGGCAAGTGTATTTGATATCAACCTTTCTGAAAGCATGAGCACCAATAGAAGCTGCTTTCTTCAGTAAATTAATCTCCGAGGAAGACTTGATCAATCGAAGCATCTGAGCGTAGTGTCCAAGGGAATGAAGTGCTTTGAAAAAAGCCAACCGATATAGTTATATAAGTTATGGGTATGGAAAGTAGAATTAATTATATTGAGGCTAACTTTTTTCACTAACAACCAAACACATTTTTACATAAGATGCACAAAAATAGTCAACGCGCAAGGAACAAAGTCGTTTAAGGCTCAGTTAGACGAAAAAATGTTCTACTTATACAGTAAATGCGCGTCTCATTACACTTGAAAGTAATTTTGAGTAAAAAACGTATTGATATTTTCATGCTTTTGCAGTGAGAAGTATCTATTGCCGTATTGTTGTAAAATGATGACTCTTTCTTGGGTATGTGACGAATATGATAAATTCTGAAAGAGGGAGAGCAGGTGGATAAGCCTTGTCAAACATTTGTGTAAATCAAGCCCAACTGCACTACAGGAGCAGCCATCCTCTGCACTTGCCTACTAAGGTAAAAGGGGAAAGAAATTTCCGTTTAGAAGCATCTTGCTAAAGTAACATGGCTAATTTTCATATACAGCAACCTAACGCAAAGCCGTAACAAGTAGTGTCAGCGAGGACAACCTAGGGGCACCATCAGCATTATTTCGCTCCGTTTATTGAATCGTAGAAAGGTTTTAAATAGTTTCATAGCGAAATGGACCAAAATCATGAATAAGAAGTTTGCTCAAGGCAACTTTACCTTTGTATTTGAACCTACTATCATTGAAAAATAGGTTTTCCAGATGCGTTTGGATGCTCGAAAGAAGTTGATTTTGAGCTCTATCGTACCAAATGCAATAAGTACCATCGCCAAATTTTTCCCGCAGAAAAGGAATAAAAGACGTGATTGGAAATGCCTATAATTTATAAACCAAATTAATAGCAAGAAATAGAAGATAAAGAGAGCCAAAGATTCAATATTAATAAAAATTTATTAAAGAAGAAAATCCGCTGTAGCTATTGCTAAATACGATACTAATTCACTTGTAACCGAAGAGTTGGGAAATATATGGTGAGCTTTTTAAAAAGTATTTTCCTGCTTTTTTCACGCTAATGGACGTTAAGATAAATAACCCCAGTATGACGATAAGATGAATGTAAATGTAAATGACGCAGACTGTTGAATGTTGTTTATCAGCTGAGTGGGCAGGACCATTAATTCTATAAAAAAAGGAAAGTATACTAAAACATTTAAACCCTTAAAGGAGAACCGTAATGCCCGAATCATTTTTCGATATTACGTAGAGTTCATCGCCTAGAGTTTAGAACTGAAGTAGTTTTTTTGTTATCTAATTCCGTGTCTTTGTAATACGCACTTTCGTTCTGTTTGACGTCATAGGGAACTGAATCAGAAATTCCCGACTTCCTTTCAAAATTTTCGTTTATATTCGGCTAGGGCGTCGAACTGACGTCACAAATGACATGTTAGAAAAAGAGTGATAAGCACAGAATCAATACAAGTCAAAGTAGTAAAGACAATTCTTAGTTTCTTACATTACACAAGATGGTTCGGTGCTCAGCATATAATTGCAATGGCAAGGGGAGATCAGACTTTTCGTTTCCTAAAAACCCCATCGTCAGAAAACGCTGGATAGAAAATATGAGGCGGCTTGACTTTGGGCCTACGAAACATTCGCGAATGTGCGAAGATCACTTCGAGGATTCTTGTTTAACGCGAAATCATGAATTAATGAAATCAACTGGTGTTTTTTTCAAAAATACATTGAACCAGAAGCCATACCAACGAAATTCAACAGAAAATCACCAAAGATGAAGGGCCAAATAAAAGGCAAGAAATCATTTAAGATGGTAAGCAATTTTCAGCTAAGACTCAGTCCTAGAAAAACCTAAAATAAAAAACGGTGGAGCTTTATGCAGAGAAATCGAACAAAGGTATGTCATTATACTAATTAAGATGAACTAGAGCACCATGATAATGTTCGACAAATATATAATATAGTTTTTGAAGTCTTTTCCTTTAATCAAGGTCGCATGTTGTTTGGCGTGTGTTAGAATGATTTAGTTTGTATCGTTAGGTCATCTACTGATAAGTATAGCTACTCATATTGCCATGATCTTACAATAATGTGGTTTGTTTCATTAAATAAATCTTTGAAAACTGTTATTTCACATTGCTAGTTGGTAAAAACAATGTTGGATGACCAATTTAAAGAAATTGGAATACATGAGCCGCTGATTCTGGTGAGATTTTGGGTGACTCATCACTCATCTAGATGCTGAATGTAGCCCGATCATTTCAAACTTGAGAGTGCAACGAATGAGTAACCATGTCAAACAGAAAATAGAATAGCAGTGTCCACCCAAACATCAAAAAAGCTAGGCCTACATTTTAATTCCGAACTGAGTCAAGCTACACCAAAAACTTCTGACAAAGGTAAGTTCTGGATAGAGATTTCTGGTTATATATTCAGAATTTTTAACTATTACATATACACGTTTTAACATGATAAACTTCATATTATAGAGAGA
>WUAR02176664.1:0-13119 GCA_015164055.2 Chrysaora achlyos
TTCAATCATCCAAATTACAGATGCTTTGTACGAAAAAATGTTGGCCTAGAGGTAAGTTTTGATTCAAATCTGAAAGTCTTCCTCCCTCACCCCTTCCCCCTGGACGAACCACAACATCCAGTAATAAACAACATTAAAATGTTAGTTTTCAGATTAAATTTCTTCTTAGGTTTCTAGTTGCCTGTCCTGACAACTCCCAATCTTTTACCAGCATCACATGTTTCTGTTCCTTTCAATCAATTAATACCTTTTTTTCATTGATTTTGTCTCGCCATCTCTTTTTTGGTCTTTCTTTGGTTTGCCGCGCTTTTTTCGTCTGATGTAGCTTCAGTGATCGGTTTTGCTTGCAAAAATAAAATTTACACTAATCTTTTGCCCTAGAAAAAGGCTGTTTAAAACGCTTTGCATAATTACAGTAGAAATCGCCCCTTGAGAGCTTGCGTTGGAATTTTTCCAAGTCTGTCGTTACAAAAATGAATACCTTTAATCTTATCCAAAATATAAATTTTCTGATTTTTTTCTAGGCCCTGTTGGCTCCTTTCACTGATTTATACTACAGACACAGCTCAGAAATTCCCGACAGCCTCATTGCGTAAGTACCCCCAAAAAACCCCACACATACCCCAGAAATACTCCAGAAATAAATTTGTACAGTATATATAGCCCGATCCAACGTCACAAGCTGACGTCATCAATAATTTCCCTGAACCCACATTATTCACTAATGGTTCATTAAATGAATCCTAATCTGAATATTGATCTCTGGATTCTCTTGTTTTAGGGAAGATCAAAAATCCCGGATAGATGCAGCTAAAATCGCACTTGTTACGATATTTCGAAGCTGGCCAGGTGAGCGCTTTGCTATTGCAGCTATAACCCCCGGTAGAAGCTGATGGATGCCACAGAGCCTCATTGGAAATGAAGTCGTTTACGGGGGCAATATGTTCTGGTCTTAATGAAACATCAGCCGATGGCTACATGGCTACCCCTGCGAGCTAGGCAAAACTCATTGATTTCCATAACACCTTTAATATTTCCAGGGGGTAGATGAATAGATCAGTGGCCATCCCCTGGCCGCCGTCCGGCTAAGAGTACTATTAATGAATATTTAAGGTTACGATAGAGGGTTTTAATAGGAACTCCAGCGGACATAGTTTTCGGATTTCGGACATCAAACAGGCTACTAAAATTGTTACACAGTACTTTCAACAGCTTGGATTCGAAACACTGGCCTTTTTCAACAGAAGCCAGCCAAATGACCCTCTTTAAGAGAGTTCAGTGAAATAGCCAAGTCTTATAATCATATACATAGATGCATATATATATTACATGTATATACATGGCTCTGATGAAGGCTTTCAGACGAAACGAGGAGAAGACAGTGGCTGTCTAATTTGATTGCACTTCTAGGTTCGAATCCAAGCTGAGATATGTATAACAATTTTAGATGCCCACTTATGATGATTTTTTCCTTTGTTAAGATGGACATGTTTGCTTTCAAATAGGAGCGGTATTACTTCTTGTCCCTTTGCTGCGTAGCCCAGTTTCGTAAACTAGTCAAAAGCGCCTCTCCAGTTTCTTCTGAACATTTTCTTATTGAAATAAACATAAGTTAGATGATTTTTAGAATCAAACCTCTGGAACCCAACGATTCCTACGATTCCACAACCTCATCCCCAGGGTCACTAGGGTTTCGCTTATCTGCATGCTTACGACCTCCGTGGCACCTACCGATTATATACCGGTATTGCATTGTTCGTAACTTATCTGACGGGGGTCATTTACTGTCCTTTTTCAGGTATCATCTGTATGTGCGACCCCGAAGGAAACGGTTTAGATTCACTAATGGGTGTTTTTCGTCTTCCAAATGTAAATATAAGGGTAAGTGGGTCATTATTATGATTGAGAAAGGTCTAGGTGCAACTAACAGTTGACGCTTATATTTGTATCTATATCTATATAGCTTATATTTATCTTTCTTTTATTTCGATTTTCAGTGCTGTTGAAAAGTTTTCAAATAAATTTCACAATCCACATCCATTAACCCTGTGTGAAATACTTCAAATTAGATACTGAAAGCCCATAACTAGAGTTATGATCAAAGTTTTGTTCAAAATTTTGCTTTTATTTACCTCTACAAAATCTTTTGAAAAAAAATTGGTACCCCCTGTTTTTAGCTGTGACGGTTTTCATACCCCAGCAAATTCTAACCCGCCTCAGTCCCCAGAATTATAAATTACTGACCCCTTAGTTGAAGCCAAGTCTCCCCAGCCCTTACGCATTTAAAATAAGAATGTCTCTGGTAGACCTTACCTCAGAGGTTTTTTAAAAAGGCTATTTTTCCTAGGTTTCGAATTCTATTTTGCCAGTTGTATCCCCTTTTCGAAGCTGTGAAAGTTTTCATACCCGAACAAATTCATACCCGCCTCGGTCCCTGCCGTTACAAATTGCTGATCCCTTAGTTGAAGTCTCCCCAGCCCTAAATGATTTGAAATAAAAATGTCTAGGGCAAACCTTACCTCAGAGGTTTTTTTAAAGGCTATTTTTTCCTAGGTTTCAAATCCTATGATGCCAGTTGTATTTCTGTAGAATTGTATTGTTTTTCTTTTTTCCCTAGGCTGGTATTCTGGAAACCTTATATGACGTGTTTTGTTTGCGGAAGCCAACCGCCACTACGGATTTTATTAAAGCTCTGAATAGCTGTGGTGAGTAACAGCCCGATAATCGTATTGGCAATAGGAGATAATGAGAGGAGGGTGGTAGAAGGGGCATGGTCTATCTACCGGCCCTTGGACCTATGGACCCCGGACCATTGCGCAATCCCGAGCGTGTGTTTTTTTATTTAAGGGAACGAAAGGGCCAATGTAGTAAGTCTTTCTTTTATAAGAAACTCAGAAACTTAAAAAATTATACTCATTTTTGTGGGTTAACTAAGAACAAAATATTAAATAAAAATATTAAAATCAAGAACAGAAGATGAATATAAACAGAAGAATAATCATGTTGTATATTTGAATAACTAACATTTCAGATATTCAAGCAATGCGTTGACACTCAATTATTCCGGCTTTGTCACCGTTTAGTTGACAGCGGGTTGATTAGCCATACATAATACGTAAATATACAACACGATTATTCTTCTGTTTATATTCATCTTCTGTTCTTGATTTTAATATTTTGTTCTTAGTTAACCCACTAAAATGAGCACAATTTTCTAAGTTTCTGAGCTTCTTATAAAAGAAAGACTTACTACATTGGCCCTTTCGTTCGCTATAAATAAAAAACACACACCCGGCAAGGGATTGCGCAATGGTCCGGCGTCCGGGGTCCATAGGTCCAAGGGCCGGTAGATAGACCATGCCGTGACAACCCCATACAGTAAGGATAAGCATTTAACTGGCATTTATTTTGTTTTTCCAACTTAAACAAGTCCATTGCGCGATATTAATCCCCTCTGGAAGTCGCTATTTTGTATTTTACATTTCCCTCAGGGTCTTTTTCTTTCGTTGTTTGTGCTCGGTAAGTCCACGAAAATGACTTGCTTTTTCATATAATTCCCTGCAAGAAACTTCCTAAATCAAGAATATATTTCCTCGTTGCACCAGCAATCAGCATAAGATAATTTTGTATTTTATTCACCAATGGGTTTGTTTATATTAATGAACAGCCAATCGCCGCGAAGCATTTATGAACGTCATTAAGCCCTTTTAATGTCAGTTCAGTCAAATGCAAAATTCGCAGTTTGCCAGTTTCGATGTAAATTTTCTTGTTAACGCTCTAGTTTTCTTTCGCAGATCCTTCCAGTATGCAGTATTCTTGGAAATTGAGTGAGGGCTTCATAGTTGGCGAAGCTTTGTCTCTGTTAAAACACAGGGCTTCTGGAAATAGGTATATAGCGTTGTTAGAATACGTTTCTGAAATCAGTTTGTTTGGTTAAAAGACTAGGCTTACTTCTGAAAACAATTTGCTAAAATTTGTGACCAAACCTCTGCTAATTCGAGGCGAGAATGCCCCAGTGGTGAGCGAGTCAGACTGGCAATCCACAAGTTGTGGGTTCGATTCCCACCTAGGTCAAACTCGCCGTGAAAGAGTGAGGAGAGTCGCCAGCTCTCTGTAATTCCGGGCATAAGGCAAAAAGGAATCACGAGGTGTGGTCACATCAAGAGGAAGGACTGGGGTCGCACTGCTTAGATTAGCCCTGGGCTATTTCAGTGGTCCCCCTGTGCTCAGCACAGAAATGCATACCTTGCGAAGATAGCAAGCGTGCGTGCCAATCAATTATCAGTGAATCAGTTATCAATTCATCAACGTTATGTATGAAGGATATTTGATTTTGAAGGAAATGTTTTGTTTTGGATCTTGCGAATGCTTGATCCAGTGCTTCTCACTCTATCTCTCTGTCCCGTTAACTCTTCTCATGGATTCCCTCTATGTCTCTGCTAAAATGAATTCTAGTAAATATACTTAGCAATAAAGTATTATAAGAACAAGGAAAAAGCACTATATCAAGCGACGTTTGTTGGACCCAAAGGATGCTTGCGGCGAAGAATGATAAAAAGATTGAAAGGCAGAAACACCACAAGACAAAAAAAAACAACAGCAATATGTTTAAAATTAATTATAGACAAATATTTCGTTCTGCCATGCAGGATTCAGTAAAGTCCTGAAAAAGTCTGCATGGCATTACGAAATATTGGTCTATAATTAATTTTAAACATATTGCTGTTGTTTTTTTTTGTCTTGTGGTGTTTCTGCCTTTCAATCTTAATAAGGTAGAAAAAGTGCTCAATACATTACAGTAAAGCGAGATATATTCTTAGAAGAAAAGATTCAAAGACTCAAAAGACTAAACTCTTCATCTCAACAAGCCTGTTTCGTGGTTTCCCACTCATCAGGAGATGTACAAGTGTACATTTTTTCTTCTAAGTATATAAGGTAGTACTTAAGATGTTTAGTTGGCAAAATAATATTACTGACTATTTTCCTCTAGAACTAATCTGGTGCAGAGCTACATAGCCTTGCTTTTAAATGCATTTATTGACGCTGATCTGTTAGAGGTAAGATGCAACATGGTTCCACCGAAAATCAAATACCTCTTTTACTTCTTAAACGGATTATTCCGTGATTTCCAACTATCACCGAAGGGAGAACACTACCAAACTGAGATTGCTCAGACTGAGACTCGCAACCTATTTAATTCACCAATTCAGTTGTTTACATTTTTGAAATAGCCAATCAACGTGCAAGATGTATGACCTCGTGATAAAATCTATGTAGCTTGATTGGGGGACCTTGAAGTGTAAACAAAGTCACAGCTCGGTCAAATACATCATCATCCTATGCTTCTCAGAATCGAATCTAAGACTCGTGTAGTAAATCTAATCTGAGTATTATTTGGTCAGGGAACAATTGATATTTTCATAGCGATAACATTTGGGTTTAAATATATTTGGGTCGACACAAACAGGAGAATTTGTCTAATAGCTTCATGACACGGCTCAGACATCTCTAGGGTCAGTTACGTAAACATTTTCGTCTCCCGTTTAATGGATTTGCAATGTAACGCAGATAACGCAAGATGAGCTGGCCAATCTTTGTGGAATCTACTGTTTTACTGTGCCATAGGTGATCGCTAGTTAATGGATTTTTGCTTGTTAAATTACGAATTTTAAAATTTTTCTATACTATTGACAGGGTTTGGTCGAAGTTATTACAACAAGCGAGGAAGAATTATCGATAACTGCAACAATTTTGTTGGGAGAGCTCCTTCATATGGTAAGATTTTTCATGTTAGTTTTGTATTTTGGCTTTCAACGAAAAGAGAAATCCTCTATATATATTTGGGTTGAGTCTTATAGCAAGCGGAGAACGGCCTAGTGGTTAGCACGCATAACCCTAGGTGTAAGGGTTGCGAGTTCGAGCATCATTCCACGCTTGCTGTAGAAGAATGAGGATAGAAAATGCAAACTCTCTGTAATTCCAGGCAAGACAAAGCAGAACCACTTTGTGTGGTCAAATCAATAGAAAAGACTAGGGTCGCATTGCTTTGATTAGCCCTAGGCTATTCATTTACCCCGTTCTTGGCGCCTCCTCTTCCCTTATCTCAATGTTGACAGAAAAAGTTAGAGTTTAATACTTTCTCTTAATATTCGGTTTTTTTCCGCTTTGCCGTCCCTCTAGTACCGTTTTACTTTTTTGATTATTTCAACATTTTTTTCAGAAATTTTACAGGGAATGCGGTTTATTTACTTGAGACGTAAAGTCAATTATTTAGTTATTTATTGTCTGTCTCAAATGCTTTTTGGGAGGATTTCAGCAATTTAGAGCTTCTTTTTAGGCCTAGCAATCTATGCCATTGCCATTATTTGACACAGTGCTATGTTAGGCTGTCAGTGAATATAATTTTTTTCAGGCAAATACAATTCTACCGCCCGAATGTAGTGGAAGCTGTAGTGGCATCACACATTGCCTTCCAACTTTAATGTCCTTAGCTACAAACCCTGAAGTATCGTCTTCAAAAAGAGGGTAAGTATCAACCGATCCACTATTGTGACTCACCAAGTTTTGGATTATATGTAGGGTATATTTATTATGTTATTTAATGTTATAAAGATGTATTTTTGAATTTGATTAAATACAGGAATAGAAGATTCGATTAAATGCATACATATGTTGAAAATATAAATTAAACAAAAGCTCTATTCAGCACCCGTCTCCATTAAATAAAGATTTAACATACATACATACATACAAAATCAAACGAATTTTCATCTTTTTCATGATTTTGATTTTGATTTTCTCTCCTCTCTTAATCATATATAACGCTCTACGTTTTCACGTACGTATTGAGCATTGTATCACGGATAGGTCAACAACACAAACTACTACATACATACATACATACATACATACATTCATTAAGGCCCCTGTCTAATAAGACCCCCTTTTAGCAAACATTTGCAATAAGCTCTTCTCTCCATTAAACTTCTAGAGAGAAGGAGTTATGGAATAAATTAGAGAATTCAGTTCCCTTTGTCATAATTTCTGAAATTATCTTTAATTTGGTTGATTTTGAATATAAGCCCCTGAATCATCCTTATTATGTACGAAGAATGAGTACATATTGTGATGGTGCTCGTGGAATGCATATAGACATATAGTCATATAGACATAGACCCTTTTCTTGCCAAATGTGTAACAATAGGCCTCACCACAAATTGCCCATTTCTTCCATTGAAAATTTGCTAAATAAAACCGCAATCACTGAGCAATAAACAGTAATTAACAGCGACTGGTGCTATAGCCGAGTGGATAAGGCGTTTGGCTGGCAAGCCATAGGTCCAGCGATCGAGTCGTGTCATGACCACCTTCTCATTCTAAAATAAATTATATATTTCGGTTGTTCTCAACAATCTCTTGCTTATTGCGTGTACACTGTATATCAAATAAGATAAATTTTGAAGTTAATCATGATGCAATTCAGTGAAACCGTGAATTTGTTTAACTGCTGGCTTCGTATAATGTTCTATTTCAACTAATTTTTTATCACATAGGGTGCTAGCTACGTTTAACTAAAATGCTCTTTTAGAAATCCTTCCAAAAATTGCAGAGATACTCATACTACTGCATCATTATTTTTTAAGAAAAGCAAGCGCTGCTGTCGGTTATCTCGATCAAATCCATCAAGTCAAGAAACGTGGAGCAATTCCTTGCACTTTGTTTTTATCACAGCTGCTATCACAGGTGGGTTTATTTTCAACGTATGGTTGAGAGTTTTATTGATGTCTATATGGTCGCGCTACAGGCAACTACCCTTTATTTACTGATAGGACATGCTCATCAACAACGCCGTACGCCTTAGGTGCGTGGACGGCCATGACTGCGAAATCTCATATGTGTGGCTACAGCTGTTTTGGGCGAACTTCTAGTGCCCCTCCCAAGGCACAAAAGCACTTGGGTTCCCTTAATCACGACGCCCATTTCTAATTTCGATTTTCGCGACGTCATAATGCCGTCAGAACCCCGTCAAATATCTCAAATTTTGGCACCGCTTCATTTGGCACCATTCAACTCGCCGTACCCGATTACCCCCGTCGCACCGCTTTTTCCCACCTCTGACTCTAAAAAAATGTCGATAAAATCAGATTTCGCTTCGCCCCCATGACGTCATAGGTTCATAGGTTAATACCCCATTTTTTGACCCGTTAGTTTATACGCCATGGACTCAGCTACCAAACCATGAATGCCATTCAGAGGTAGCACGTACCAAAACAAAAAGCACCACTTTTTCCGCTTGCACCTCTTCTTTTCCGGCACTTTCTAACACGTTATGACGTCTAACCATCGTAGCCTCGGTCTCCTAGCTGTGCCGTTATGACGTCTATCCGTTTGGGAGGGCATTGATAAGGGTGCTATGAGCGACTTGGCGCTAGTAATGGCCATAGGATATGCTGCTTTCGCTACTTATAGATGTCTAGTCTTTTCCTCTGTCACTATCTTTATTTATTCCATGTTAGAGTTATATTTCCATTTTCTACAGGCTACACAGCATCAAACGAAACATTCCAAAAGCTTGCGAGATAAAACGGAACAGACTATGTTAAGGGTAAGTCAATATTCCTAAATCTTTATCAGCCCTCCCTTTTTAGGACGCCCTTCCCATTTCTTAGCTTGCAGATGCATCAAATATTTCGTTTAAGTGTTTCGTTTAAAGTTCGCATTTATGGAAAGGGCTTTGATAGCAAGTAATGATGACATTTACAAAACTTCAATTTCTTTTGTCGTTTTTGAGTTATGGGCGCGTGAAGAAAATTGTTGATGACGTCGTAGCATCAACCTACTCAACGCGAAATTGAGGTATGAGGAATAACTGTACCATATCATCAGAATCAAGTATCGGATTAGCTTCAAATGTGTCCATTGGTGTGCATCTTGAACTTGTAAATCTTTAACCTAGTTGCAGGCCTTGTCCCAGTTTCTTTTTTTTTATTATTCTCTGGTCTGTAACTTCAACAGCTTTGACGTCATCAATTTATTCCTTCAGGCGGCCATCACTCAAAAACGACAAATATATTGTTTCTTTCTAAAATTCTGTTCTGCAATAAACTAGTTTTGTACAAAAGAATTCAGAGAAATTTTAGAACATTTTAGTGTTTTTAAAATGATAATATCACTCATCATTTCAAATTAATTAAACACCAACATGAAGCTTTATCTGAAAATATACGTTTTATATTCTTAATTTCTTTGCTCAAACACAAAATCAAATTTCTCACCAGTCAGTTGCTATAGTATAGTTACTATAATTTTAATTATTAACTGTCATTATTTGTTTTGAAGTTGTGATTATTCCAGGAAACAGATGAAATTCTGTCTGCAATTAAGGACTCGCAAGTTCTTGCAATGAACGAATTTTTGATTCATTGGGACTGGGATCTAATAAGCGCTGTCTTGGATGTGAGTCTTTTAAGAATATATTTTTCATTGAATTGAATTGAAACCCTAATTCAATTCATTGATGTTTAAGCTTAGTATCACAATATTTCAATATTTCAAAGATTCCTACTAAGGGGAGTACTTAATATATAGAATAAAAAAGCAGGAACACCGCAACGCAACAAAACGACAGCAATAAGTTGAGAATTTAACTTCTACCAATATTTCGTCCTGCCATGCAGGTCACTTGCAAACCCCAAAGAAGCCTAGTGGGATGGCCTAGTAGTTAGCAAAAATGTTAATGAGTGAGCAGAGAAATGAGCTAAATTTTTGTATGGTTTTGGACTACTTGAATAAATTTGTCACTTTTTTCAACAGTCTCCGAAGTTGTCTGTAAAGCGTCAAGATGATCCAACATATCTAAAGTACGTATCGATAAAAATGAAATATCTATCGCATTATTCTCTTTGAAACGCCCTGCGATTTAGTGTGATTTAGCCTCAAAACCCAATAGGCCCTTTACGCCAGACATGAAATTAAACTAGCCTCATAGATCCCGTTTTTGCTACGAAACGTTACGAAACGAATATGGTGCGATATGATATCGGATTGGAAATCGGGTATAAAATGTTATTCCTTGTTTACTTTTTTCTTCCTTGTTTTGAATCAGTTATGTAGGCCAAGATGGTCCATACATACCATTTAAAAATATATTTCAGCCAAGAATTCATTATTTGTCAGCATAAAAATGGTGTAAATACTTATTCGATCCAAGTGAGATCCAAGTTTTTCCCACGAGAATCTTCTATCTTCCTGCCCAACTTTCCCTATGACTTGATAATTCACCCCTCCCTTATGACTGACAACAGCACACTTTTTATTGCTTTTAGGTTTGTCAGGAGATTATTGCAATTTTACAAGCCATCCAACAAGCAGTTTTGCTTGACTGATGTTGAAAACAAGTACGCAAGAAAGCTATCGGAAACTGGACTACAGCTTATCGACTTCCTGCTAAGGAAAGACGAGGTACGTTCATGTAGAAGTGATTCGTAGCTTAGGTTTAAAAACAAAATGGAATATATTGTACTGCTATGCAATACATTGAATTGATTGGATTGATAGGCACATACACTTGCTATCTTTGTAAAATATGGGTTTCTGTGCTGAGCACAAGGGGACTTCTGAATAGCTGGCTGATCTAAGCAGTGCAACCCCAGTCCTTCCTCTCAATGTGACCACACCTAGGGATCCCTTTTGCCGTTTGCCCGGAATTACAGAGAGCTCGCGACTCTCACCCTCTTTCATGGCGAGTTTGAACTGGATGGGAGTTGAACCCAAAACCATAGATTGCCAGTCCGACTGTCCGACTTGCTCACCACTTTGCCATACTGCCAAATGTATCATTCTTAACGATTGATTATTGTAAGACTATATATCTATGTATTTATATTTTGGCTTTAAAGGGCTTTAATTAAGTTCTCATGAACAAATATTGTCAATAATTTTATTGTCAACTCTTTTTTGTTTTTTGAAATTTTTTTGCTTAAGTTTAATAATTATTGTTTCTCTGCATTGTAGGGATGATAATAAATTGACCAAATGTACCCCTCGATTAATGTTTAGTAGGCAGCAACAATTAAAAGATATGCCCATGCACAGATATGTTACTACGATGCGGTGTATATTATAGCAATAACATAAATGAAATACATAAATTTAATAGTCAAAATATCGCCGAAAACCGGCATTATAACATTGCCGAAAATATTGATAATTGCCATTCCTGATCGTTATTATATTCGAGTTAATATTTCCTTTGCTTCTTAAATATTTCTTTGAACGTGATAACTGTGATAATAACATTATGCTATACTTTGAATTCAGCAACCTGAGGGAGAAAAGTTGTTACTAGAGCTTGTGCAAGAAATAAGCGATTCTTTGACAGAGGTATCTATGGTTTGGTATTCAGGGCTTAGATTCATTCAATTCAATTTAATTTTCTTTGAAGAATACAAAACTTAAAACAATACATACTTAATTAATATAAACACTGCATTCTACACGACCCAAGAAAAACAGAGCTTATCTAGCTTGGGCCGTTAACATAAGACTAATAATAAGGTTAAATACAATATTGAAAATGTTAATAAGAAACAACAAGATGAAATAACAATAACAAGTTAAAAGTGAGCTAGTCAAGTGACTAATGTAATGAAGGATTTAATAGCTATTGATAATAGTTTGCTTTAATTTAGTGCTAAAGGTTTTGGAGTTAGAAATCGATTTTAATGACGAGGGAAGGCTAAATTGCATAAGTCCCAGTTTTCGTGTCGCTGCTACATTAACGCTTATACCTACGCATTGTGATTGGTTGCTCAGAATCCTGGATTTTCACTGTTGTAATTATTACTATTGTTGTCACCGTCATTTATAGTTGCTAACATGAGTGATCTGGTCCTGATCTTCTCTGGCCCTCTTGTTTCCCAATCTCGGTTTCTTTAGTCTTGGTGACATTAATATGTCTCCATAGTTTGAAAATCAATCCACGTTGAAATGGCCACTACAAATATGAGCATTGCTGGAGTACTTCAGTTGAGTTGGAGGTGTTCAATTCGACTCCAACGAAGTCAACCCAAGCTGACCGAACAGAAATCGCCACTACCAAGCTGCCCGAACTGTACGCCGAGAACGTAACAATAGAACCTCGTGACGTCACGAGGTATTTTTACCGAGAAAAAACTGCTCGTATTTTCTCGGAGAAACTCAACTTTGAGCGCCCATAGTAGGCAGCAGATTCAAAATTTTGTAAAAAAAACTTAACGATGGCTTCAAACTCATCACTAGCTATCATTTGATATGAAAATCTCAGAAATTTTTTTTTGGTTTTAGGGGCCCTTTAAATTATACGCCGCTGTCTATTCTCCGTTCCAACCCATCATTCATAACCTTCGCACTGAACCACATCGCACCTCATCCACAGCCTCCCTTTGTCCACTGCATTTCATCCTCACTTAGCCTCAATCTCAATTGAAACTTTCATATCCCATCTCACTATTCAAATCTGTGTAAATACTATAATTATAAATTTTTAGTTAACTTTTTGTATTGTGAAGGAGTCCTTTATGTCAGGACAAAAAATTGGTAAAAATATTTATGCATATTTCTGTTGATTTTTGTTGTCTTGCGGTATTCCTACCTTTTAATTCGCCTATGTTGTTTGATATGATATTGAATATTTTAGGCCACTTCAACCGGACCGATGACAGGTGTATTCTGCACCAGTGGCATCATGGACACTTTGAGCCGAGATTACCTTCTGTTTATTGGAAGACTTTCGTCATCTACATTGGGAACGAGATGTCTGGAGAAGGCATCAGGAGTGTTTCAGCAGTAAGACTTGTTTTTATCACGATAGAGGTAGTTAGTGCCATGTGTTACCGTCAGGGTCTTGTGATAATATTTTGAAAAGTACGACAATTTACTTGAGAGCAATGAATAATGCAACGTTTTTAGCTTGACTCGTCATCAGGTGCTCCTTGAATATCAAGCGCCATTTGTATTATTGTAACTGACTCTCCCAAGCGTAAGTATTAAGCTTCACCCATCAATGAGATTGCATTCGTTTAGAGGCTTCCATCCCCCGCGACTGTCCCCCCCCCCCCCCCCCCCCACCCCCCCCCCCAC